>BDUI01008274.1:14648-32622 GCA_002335545.1 Apodemus speciosus
GCTGAGGATATTTCAATACTCACGTATTTATTGTACATCTTTAGAAGTATTGCTCAGTTCAGTTATCTGACTGCTGATAGATTATGTGTTCATTTAGTACTTAACAGTGTGTGATCATTGTCTACCCTGATTATGAAGTTCCTCTCAGAAGAACAGCTAAAGAACAGCTGATAGAGCTCATCTCCAATTATTTATCATCTCTCTTCTTTTTTGATATTTATTAGGTTTTTTTAATAATTGGTTATTTTGTTTATTTATATTTCTTTTTATTATTACTTTTTTTTACAGTCCAGTCATTCCCACCCTCCCAGTCCACCCTCCCACAGTTCCTCATACCATTCTTCCTGACCCCTGTCTCCAAGATGATGCCACCTCACCCTGCAACCTCCAACCAGGCCTCCACACTCCCTGGAGCCTCGAGTCTCTCAAGGGTTAGGCACATCTTTTTCACTGAGGGAAACCAGGCAGTCCTCTGCTGTATTTGTGTTGGGAGCCTTGGACCAGCTAGTGTATGTAGACTGTTGGTGGCTCAGTGTCTGAGAGATCTCAAGGGTCCGGGTTAGTTGAGACTGTTGGTCTTCCTATGGACTTGCCCTCCTCCTTAGCTTCTTCCAGCATTTCCCTAATTTAACCACAGTGGTCATGACTTCGGTCCATTRGTTGGGTGTTAGTATCTTCATCTGTCTCTGTCAGAGGATTAAAAATGTCACAAGAGGAGTTAAATACCTGCTTTTGGATATGGTTAAGATTCCTGGAAAGAGAATTGCAGACTGATATATGTGACTGTGTTTATTTTCTCTGTGATGTCAATGTACTGGATGATATTTTCAAAAGTCAAGGATACATATCAGAATACTCAAAATGTTTAAGTGGTTTTAGACAAACATGTTCTTCCTACTACTTGTTAGCTATGTGAATCTTTGCTTAATAACAAGATGTCACAGTGTTGCCTTCATAGACTTAGCATTCTGACAGCATGTCACAGTTCTGCAGACCATGTCAGCATATTCAACACTGAAATAAAATGGTTTCATTGACAAATGAGAATTGCTATAATCAAAAGAAATTTAGATAGGTACAATGAGTAGACAAACTGCCAATATTGATAATTTATTGCCCATGTTCCTCTGATACGCTCTTACAGTGGTACCGGGCCCAAACAGATGAGAAGAGGGAGGGGACTTATAGAAAAATACAAGATGTCATCAACCACACACATCAGGAATCGTATTTCAAAGACTCATTCCCACTGCCAAAGCATAGTCTTTAAACAATTTCTAAGATGTTCACTAACACCTTTAATATTTAATGATACGATTTAATTTTAATGTGTATTAGAAAACCACTCACATAACCTGATGCTAATCATTTTAAAATTAAAATTTAGCAGGGTGTATATATTTGAAAGTACAGTATTGAGAAAAATTGTAAAATAATAGCCCCATGGTTTTGTTATATTATAATGTTGTATATTATGGAAACATGTTATATAAAGGGAGAAAATTGTGAGGAACAATGCCATATTGTGTTTTGTCTAATAACTTCCCAGATGATTCCACCTCCCACTTATCTTAGCACCCCAGACGTCTGCCACTCATGTGAGTTCTTTCTTGACTTTTTGTTGCTTTTTTGAGTCTAAAATTTTCTCTTGCAATTTGTTCAAAACAAGTTTGCAAACAGACTCATTTTTTATTGCTGCATTTGATTTCTCTGCAGAGACTGAATCATCTTAAAAATGCCCCATAGACACCTAATTTATTTCCAGTCTTTCTCTTGCAAATTAACATAATACGAAATAACATGCTTACTTGCTGCATTTTCCTATTTGTTGTTATAAACACAAAAAATCCCGTAAGTTGGATTTACCAAATAAAGACTCAGGAGCCAGATGCTGTGGTGAAAGAATCCTAGCTCAGAGAAGAAGAGAAAGCACAGCTGGCCTTCCTTCTGCACCAAAATCTCAGAAGGAAAAGGCCCTTCTTCTCTGCACTATTTTAAATACCTTCTTGATAGGTAGGTAAGTAGATAGATCATAGATAGATAGATAGATGATAGATAGATAGATAGATAGATAGATAGATAGATGACAGATAGATAGATGATAGATAGATAAAAAGAGAGTAGAAAGATTTTTATAGTACTTTAAAAATTATGTTTTATAACACAAGAGAATACTACAAAAGTCAGGGAAAGGGAAAACAGGCTTAGAACTTAAAATGAGTCTGTGTGACTTTTGGTATGTGTCATATAATCGAATACTATTCAATTTCAAAACTTTAAACATTGTTAATTAATATTTTTCATTAAGTTAGTTATTTACATCCCAAGATCAGTTCCCCCTCTCCTCCCAGTTCCCCCCTTACAGCTTCTCCCCTTACACCCTTCCCTTCTCTTCTGAGAAGGGGAAGTAGCCCTGGGTATCACCCCCTCCCAACTCCACCCTCCCACTTGTACCCACACAAGGAAGATCAAGTCACTGCAGGACTAAGTACATCTCACTGAGGCTAAACAAGGCGTCTAAGTTAGTGGAATGTGTTCCACGAACAGGCAACAGATTCAGGGGTAGCCCCCAACCCCTGCTCCAGTTGTTGGGGGACCCACATGAAGACCAAGCTGCACTTCTGTTACATATGTGCACACTGAAAGGGAGGGCTTGGTCCAGCTCATGCTTGCTGCTCTTTGGTTGTGAGTTCACACATACATACAATGTACAAAAGTGTTTACTTAGAGCCAGGGATGGATGAGAGAGACTAGAAGGGAAAGGAAAAATGTGGAATGACCACTAATGACAATGACATTTCTTTTTATGTGTGATGAAAATTACCAAAAGGCAGATGTGAACATTACAACTCTGTGGACATACTTTGTTGTAGTTGTTGTTATTGCTGCTGTTGTTGTTGTTTAATTCAAAATATATAAATTGTATGATACATGGATTTCATATCAATAATCTGTTTTGAAACAATATTGTAGATTTAATTAACTTGTGTACAGTGACATAAAATGTGGGGATTTATATAAAGTGCTAAGTGATAGGGTCCAGGAATAACTCCAAAAAAACACAGGAGCATTGATCTCAGACAGGGACAGTTTATTGAATACAGTCCCGAAGACTGATCAATCAGGAGCTCAGAATTCAGGAACTAAAAGCTATGACCCCAACTATTTCTCATGACCAGTTTATGAAAACTAAAACTGCAATTATTCATAGCCAACACATGAGCATCTGCTTTATAATATGAACAAAGCATAAGTGTTTTTAATAACCTTTCTTTCCTGTGTATTATGAGATCTTTGTCCTTGTTGGTAGAAGTTACATGCAAAAGGAATGCATAACAATATCACTGGATCATGAAACCCCAAGGAGCTCATATGCAGGTATAAGAAGCACTGCCCAAAGGTCCTCTCTGACTCAAGCTACTTCAGACACAGCAGCTCATTCTAATTTTTAATTCAGTGGGTCCTAAGTGAAACTTACAGTTTTGGAATTTCTTAAGATTAACTAACCTCATGACTTACAGAACATAACAGGGTATATGATCAGCATGACCCTGTCTTAGGGAAGTTACTTTTCTGTGTCAATGACTGGTAGACATATTACAAAAACATTATGAAATAGCTGGCAGTCATGGAACAAAAGGACTGCAGCTATGCTAGGGGTTCAGGTTTAAACACTAAAGTGTAAAGCTGACGTTATATTGTTTCCATTTGCCTCTGAAGAAATCCTGACTGCCTTAACCAATTCCACTTGTTCTTGGAAGTTCAGATGGGAATACTGTTATAGCCAGGAGGGTTCCAAAATGGTTGAAAGATTTGCCATACGTGATTCAACTAACTTCTACAAACATGGACAAAAGGAATCTAAGWTACAAGCAGATGCATTTGTCTATTGCAATATGATCCTAAGTAATCCTGGTTTACTTATATCTGGCAGGATAAGTAGGGACAGACTTGGTTAGTACTTGAATGAGAGAACAAACAAGATTATGAGCCAAGGCTAAAGCCAGAGATTCCTAGCCTATGGATCTCAGAGAGCCCACAAATGAGCTCCAAAGTCCATTAACCCCTTAAGCTCTATGGAAAATTATTTCAAGGTGTAGGTATGATTATTTGTCTAAATGTATTCCCCACTGCCAAAGAATCATGAAAAGTCACTGGGTTTGCATTGAATTGTTTTCTATAGTGTAAGAAATTGAGCTTCAAACAAGAAAGTAGCCACCATAAAACAGACGTCTCCAGAGCCAAATCTGTATATTTAGAGTTTGCTTTCTCTTCCTGTAAACATTTCTTACCTACAACAGTAACTCTGGGTACAGTATATGTGCAAAAACAGTCACTAACAGTCTATGATACCTGTTCAATGCCATCTTTCCAAGTTCCTAAACTGTCACGAATCTCTGAGTAGATTATTCATAGCCAACACATGAGCATCTGCATTATAATATTAACAAAGCATAACTGTTTTTAATGACCTTTCTATCCTGTGTATTATGAGATCTTTGTCCTTGTTGGTAGAATTTACATGCAAAAGGAAGATCAGAGGATCATGAAAGGTGCTTTTCTGTACATGCAGGAATTCAACTTTCCCAGGTCTGATACGTTCTTATCAGATAGAATTCATCTTCATGTAACTATTATGAGGAATTTTTCTCTTTGACACCTCAGAGTATTTGAACAATAATAAACACGTAATGATTGGGAATAATTTGGAACATCTGTGTCTTTCCTAATATGGTTGTGCCATGATTTAGAATATTGTTAGTGAACAAAAATTATGTCTGAGGCTTTAATACTATAATCTGAAAGTCTGGCATTTCATATTAAATATTCTAGTGAAATGATAGCCTTTGATGAAATAAATGTACTGGGGCCATCCACATGTATCATAAAATTTTGATTATTATTAGTCTATATCTTGATGTGACATCTTTATTTTGCATTGCAAAACTAAAAATAAATCTAACTTTGCTGAGTATGATAGATCACTCTTAGCTGAGAATCTCATCCCTTTATGAACATCCTTGACTGTCATGTATATAGAACCAGAAAAGGAGATATCATAATAATCCACTTACCGTGTATGATCTAAAAATATCTACAGTCTGGGTTATCTGACTCACAACCGTAGCCCTGGCACCTAGAAATTTTCAAAAACAAAGCCAACATTTCCAGGCTCCTCATATGTTCTCAGGGTTGAAAGTGAATCAAGTGCTTAGGAAAGCTGTTTAGCCCTAAATTATATTTTGCCTTTAAATTGACAGGGGCTCCCCAATGTTTCTATTTTACCCTACATATTTTGTTTTCTTCATTAGAATTATCAATCAGAAGTAGAAATTCAGTGTTTTCTTCTAAATGTTTCCATTGTACCTATGAGATGACTAGTCTTTTTTAAATATTTCTAAGTATATATTAAAAGTTATCATATGGTTTGTTGTGTGAGTTCCTTAGGGGAAACTTCTCATTAAGAACAGCACATCATACATTGAATTTGTGTATGTTTTATTATTAAATATGACATATATTAAATATGTATATAAGAACATACACATTATTAAATATGTATGTTCTTATATAATATTTTTCTCTGCCCAGTTGTGGCAGGTTCTGGAATATTCCTTAGCCATCCTGTTGTCCAGTGTGAGCATCCCATCTACTGCTTTAGAGCTAAATTGTATTTCTGATTATACCATATGGAAAAGAGGGAGAGCTGGCACTGTGATCTGGAGGTAATAAACCTGGCCAAGCTCCAGTCAGCACCAAGCATCTGTTCAGTATTGAGGTCAGAGTTTTGGCCATCCTAAAACTCATCATTAAAGATTATTTAAACAGGAAGTTGAGCATTATATTTCTGGCATGTTTAGCATTGAACTAGGTATATTCAAATATGTATATATGAATATACACTTTTATCCCTGAAATGGAAATTTTAAATGTTTTTTCTTAATAAGTACTATTTTTAAAGTGAAAAAAATCTAGAAGAGGAAGCAGAATTTAAAATTTTTGAGCAACATTTAATAAATTTCTATTGTGCATAAATTTCTTCTGAACTTCATCATATGATTTTTTCATATTTTATTTTAATAAGATTTTTTAGTAAATATATGAATACATTGTTCATCATAAGAATAAGATTTATAATGAGCTGCTGGTAGAAGAAGGTTTTATTTTGAAATAAATTTTAATTACATGCCAAGTCTTTGGAACTTTTCTCTAATTGAGGTGTCTAATGCAAGAAATACTAAATGAAATATAGCATCAGACTAACAACATCTAGACTGCCAACTCAGAATTAACTCTAACTCAGAATTAACGCTAACAACAAAGACATTAATACCACTGATGAAAACGATGTTTGATTTTTTTATTATTTTTATTTTCTATATTCCTTGTTTACATTCCGAATGCTTTCCCCTTTCCCAGTTCTCCYCTCACGATATGTCCCATAAGTCCCCTTCCCTCACTGATAGAACCTCTAGGATAGAGGGGGAGGAAAAATGGGGGGGTCAGTTCAGATATGGAAGGAGATGGGGGAGAATTACAGAGGGTCAGGAATTTGAAAGTATGTGTGTAGTAGTGGGGGAGGGGCACTGAGAATAGTCACTAGAAATTCCCAGATGCCAGGGACCCAAGAGATTCCCAGGACCCAGTGGGAGAGGACTCTAGCCAAAATACCCAACAAAGAGGAGATAGAACCTGTAGAGGTCATGCCTAGTAGATAGGCACAGCCCCCAGTTGAGGGATGAGGCTACCCACCCACCTCAAAAATATTAATCCAGAATTCCTCCTGTCAAACGGAAATGCAGGGACAAAGAGTGGTGCAGAAACTGAAGGAAAGGCCATCCAGAGACTGTCCCACCTAGGGAATCCATCCCATCTGCAGACACCAAACCCAGACACTATTGCTGATGCCAAGAAGTGATTACTGACAGGATCCCAGTATAGCTGTCCCATGAGATGCTCTGTCAGAGCTGGACCAATACAGATGCAGATGTACACAGTCAAACATTGGGCTAAGGGTGGGAACCCAATGGGGAAGTTAGGGCAAGGGCTGTAGGAGCTGAAGGGGTTTGCAACCTCATAGGAAGAACAGCAATATCAACCAACCAGACCTCACCTGCAAAGCTCCCAGGGACTAAACCACCAACCAAAGAGTATATAGTGGGTGCCCTTGGCTCCAGCTAGATACGTAGCAGAGGATTGCCTTATCTGGCATCACTGGGAAGGGAGCCCCGTGGTCCTGTGGAGGCTTGATGACACAGGAGAGGGAAACATTAGGCTGCTAAGGCAGGAGTAAGTGGGCTGGTGGGGGAGCACCCTCATAGAGGCCCGGGGAAGAGAGGAGAGGATAGGGGACTTGTGGAAGGGAAACTTGGAAGGGGGCTAACATGTGAAATGTAAATAAATAAAATAGATAGCTGAAAAGAAAAGAAAAGAAAAAAAGAAAAGAAAATAAACAATATTACAGTATGACAGTGAGTTCTTGGGTTGGGACCATCCAGATAGCCACCCAGATTGTAGAGAAAAGTTGAACTAATCTGTCCACTGTGTATCATCAACACTGAGCTAAAAGAGCCACAAACCAGGGAATGTAAGCKGCCATTGTCATTCCTAAGCAGTGCAGTCCTCTAATACATCCTGAGTCATTCTGCCCCTTTGTCTTTCAGTGAATGTTTGTGTCACTCACTGAATCCAATTTAAAAAAAAAAAAAAACAGAGAAATTTATAAAATGGGCATAATGCTAATTGACTGACAAAATCTGCACAAAAAAGTACACATGGGTGGGAACAGATATGGGGAACAGTTAGGAACCATGCACACTGGGAATGTTCTAGTCTTTCATACTGTTGAATGTGATAAAATAAAATGTTCAGCCTAGAGTAAGACTCAGAAAACAAGAAGATTTCATCTATGCAAGCTATTCATGTTGCATTAATCCTTAGAAGACTATCAATTGGGTCAGGACCTATATATAATAATATATACATATATGCATATCAACATTGACAAACAGATACATTTTCTACAATCCAAAGGTTAGCGGGTAAACTATGGTCACCTTTATTCCAACCATGGCTTTTATGGGTGATATCTAGAGTTAAGACAAATCAGGGTTATAAGGCAATGAAGAAAAGGAWATTTTTTCCATAGGACACAGAACAATTGGATAACCACATGACAATAATAAAGTTTGATCCTTACTGCACACTTTGTGCAGTACCATTTAATCCAGATGAAACTGATTATTCATCTTTATTTTTACTTACATTTAATTATTTTATTTTTACTTTACATGCATTAATGTTTTCCCTGTGTGTATATAATATACTACTTGTGTRCCTGCTACCAATAGAGACAAGAGACTGGCTACTGGTTCTGAGATTCAGTCCATTATCATTATGGCAGGAAGCATGGCAGCATCCAGACAGGCATGGCATTGGACCCACCCCCACAGTGACACATTCCCTCCAACAAGGCCACAGCTCCTAATAGTGCCACTTACCGGGCCAAGCATATTCAATCCACCATACTAGGAATAAGCAATGCCCTTGTAAACCAAGACAAAACACATAAAATTGAAAGTTATGTTATCTAGAGATCTTGCAACAGAGGGACCTTCCAAGCTTAAGAGCTAGGCTTGCAGATTGCCAACCACATGATTTCTGAAAGGCCATTTCTCTATCAGAGAAACAGATGTGTGACTGGCTTTATCATGATGTGGCCTTTAACTCTGTGGAGTTCAGTTGTCCCAAGCTTGGTTTGGGTAGGGAGAAGCTCCATTCCTGACCTACTCTCTGAGAGTTGTCGGGGGTATGAATAACACTCTACAATCYCTCATCTAGCTTGGGAACCCATGTTTCCCCCTTGTTTCTTATAATGTGTCATCATATGTGTCAACACAGTTTGTGGGAATAGCTTGATATTTTACCAGACCTTATTTGGCCATGACTGGCTATGTTGGAAACTTCATTTTGAGAAACTGTATAGGACATGGGCTTAGAAGGAGGAAGACTCTGATGGATGAGATTGGCCCCATCAAGGGCAAGTGCCAGACAATGAGTGTGTTGGATTACCATGATCAGGGTCATAAAGTCATATTGAGAACTCAAACTGTTGCAGATGGGGAGAAGGCTCTTCATGTTTTGTTCACCCAATCCTGATTCATTTACATAGAAACAACATTGCTTCCCCAGAATCACATAAGACTCCCCCCTAGCCCGTTCTTCTATCAAGAGCTCCAGAGCCCTTCTATTTTGTAATACAATTCTGGCAAGGCATCAAGAGTTATTATTTGTACCTCAGGAATAAATATAGCAGGAATGAAGAGGTAGGTGGCCTTTAACAAAGGGTAGGGAATTCCTCTATTGGTTGACTAAAGAAGAGACCTGGTGTAGGGAGAAATCATGCAAGGTAGCATGAGAAGGTTCTGTGGCTATGAGGAGATGTGACAAGGAGGCACAAATGGAACGTTAAGAGGTATTGGGTTATGTTGTGAACAGCAACAAGTCAGCAGCATATTGAACATGCCATAGCCACGGCAAGGTAGACTGAGTATTTCTTTACCGTTATGCCTTCTGTAAAATAATATTTTTATTAGTAGAATAAAATTAGTGTGGAATTTTATTTGGGCCCACCCAAACCAGCTGTGTAAGGATATGAATATCAACGTACGATGTACAACAAAACCTGTGGGTTATAGCTTTGCCATATTCTTGTTCTCCAACTTTCATCCCAGGGGTCATCTATAGCAGTGGTAATATGATAAGTTAGGTTTTGAAATAGGCTATTTATGTGAGAGTGGAATTTGATTTTACARGACAAATAATGGCAGCCACCATAATGATGCTGATCTGTGGGTCAGGTCACTTTTCCTTGTTAACAGTCTTGTAGATAGRAGAAGCAGAGAAATTGGTTGGGGGTCATAGAGGTGAAGTTAGAAATAGAAGTGTAACAGAAATAGAACTTTTGCATCCTTGGTTAGCGTAGTATGCAGGACCTGATCTGATTCTTGTCATCATAGGTTTCCAGAATGGAAAAACACCATTGGTGGGTGTTAGAGAGAGATTAGGAGGTTGAGCAGGACAGACCTGATATATAACAAMGACTGCCATCAAAATAGAGTGAGAGGCTTGAGGAGATCACATGCATAATAAGATTAACATAAGGTCATATATGTCCTTCCTGGTGATCTTGTTCCTTATTGCAGTTATCTTCTAGGTCTCTTCTTTCCTTCCCCATCACCAATAAATGGGCCATATTCTTGGTGAGCAGGAAGGTATCAGACATTTCTTGCTGGTATCCAGATAGATCTGGAGGCTGATCCTGAGGGAATACACAAACAAAATCCCTTCCCATCATGAGAAAGGGTTCAGGTCCCTTCCAGATCCCATCTACATGGTCCTGTCATCTCACCAACTAAGGGGGTTCAGTTGTGGTCTATGATAATGAAAAATAATGAGATATGTTATGTTTTAATATATTTTAAAATGTTTAGTGTTGCTAGGGCCATTGCCTATTGCACATTGGGGCTGGGTGGGGAGGGAAGTAAGAGGCTGTCTTGCCTTTTTGGCTGGGTTTTGAGGGCTCAGTGTACCCTTTCAATTATACCTTGTCCTTGGGGATTATAAAGGATCCCATAGAGTGCATAATTTCCCAAGTAGAACAGAAGGTTTTAAAGTGAATGCTAGTGAAGGGAGGGCAGCTATGCTTTGTGAGTGAAAATTCTTTGCTTGTTCAAGGATAACTATAAAAATTTACACTGAGGCAACTTGGTTAGCCAAGGAGTTTCCCTTGGATATAGAGTTAGGTAGGGGGGTGTGAGATTAAATGTGTTGGACAAAGAGAGGAGCAGTCTTACCTTGAATCAAACTGGAAACTCATGAGCAGGGGGATGGGGATTTTCATCTAACTAGACAAAGGTCTGGCTAGTCAGAGGACTCTGTTAGTTACATACACACTGTCAGAAAATAAATTGAAAGGGCTGTCTTCTTCCTTCAGGTTCATGTAGACAGCATAGTGTTCCCTGAATTTGAGGGAGAAGTAAGGGAGCTCCTGGAAATGAATAATTATGGATTGATCTCTGGTGGAAAAGTATGACTTCAGCCCTGATCCTCCACCCCTCTGCTTTCTCTTGTCACTGAAGACAGAGGGCACTTCAGTAATTGGTTTTCACAAAAAGAAGTGGGGTGGGAGGAGGGTTGGCCACTCATGTCAGGAGTGGCAGAGCAGAGGCTCATTTCTCATTGGGATAATAGTTGTCGATTTGCCCAGAGAACCCCATTAGTCTGATGGCAAAATGAGAGTGATTTTTAAGTAACCAGGAAATCCAAGAAAGAGAAAAGGAAGCCAGGAGGATATCTATGAGGCCCTGTTTCTTCCTAGCCTTATCATAGAACCCAGGGCATAATCCTTTTTCAGGAGTCTGGGAGTGCTGCCAAAAGGAATATGGAGCCATTCCAAAACTCCCTGAAGTTGATATAGGGACACCATGAGGATGGAGGAAAGGTTGAATATGAGGAACTGGACAAGTTTATCTGGTGTGTATGGAGTTGGGAACATGCCCTGAGCAAATCATTTTCTTGGAAAGAGCTTGTTTGACCTCAGGGGTGAATGTTTTGTGCAGGGGTGGAGGGGAGGTTGTATCCTTTGAGGAGGTGAAAACGAGGCTTTAGGTTCTCTGTAGGGATTGTCAGCTATAACCAGAGACAGTTGAGCTTTCCCAAGAAATTCTGTAGGGTACTAAAATTTAGCATATGGGGAAATGTTAGATCATGCTTAAGAGGACATACTGCGGTTAAGGATATTTTAGTCCTTAAGAAGGTGATGTGGTGGGGGATGAATTATATCTTATTTGGGGTTTGAATTCTATTTATATTAGAGCAGGAACAAGCAATTTTTTGAGGTCATGGGGTAWTTTTTTTATTTTTTAATATCAGGTCAATATATCATCCATATGATAAATGTATATTCCCTTTTCTAAATATGGTTTCAGGGCAGCAGCAACCACTTGCTGGCATACTGTGGGACTGTTGTCTATACCTTGGGGGAAGACTCTCCATTCATATCAGGATGCTGGCCCAGAGTTATTAATTYGGGTGACTGAAAAGGCAAAACATTGGCAATCTTTGGGGTGTAGGGAGATATGGAAAAATTATATAGTATCTATGGTCAATAGTAGTGTATTGGCTGGGACGATAGATCTGAAGATCCCCCAGATCTACATGGTTTTGTTGATGGCCCATAGGTCTTGTAATAGCTGCCATCTCCCAGAATTCTTTTTAAATGCAAAGATGAGAGTATTCCATGGGCTATGGGGCAGGCAGGTRTGTTGGAGTTGAAGTCGTTCTTTAATGAGCTGAGTAAGAACTTCTAATTTCTCCCTGGTTAAATGCCAATGTTCAACCCAGAAAAACACATTTAACATGTACTTGTGGTAGGGAGTATCWAACAGTGGCTCTTAGAATTGTAGGTGACCCCTGAGATGGTATTTGTTGTAGTTCTCTATTTGGATGCTTTTCCATGTTATGGGAAAGAACTATATCTCAGACTTCTAAGATACCTCTCCCCAACATATTGGTGGCCATCTCCACTTTAACAGGTCTGATTAGGCCAACAGCACCATCTTGATCCTGTCATTTGAAGGCCTATTTTGTGGTATATGCCCAAAAGGAGCCTTGTATGCCCATTAGTTGGAGCTCAGCGATTAGTTCCCAATACTGTCAGACCTCAGATCATTATAAAAGAGTCTGTCTGCTCTATTGTCAACTAGGCATTTAAATGTTTTTCCCTCAATTTTTATATTGAGTTTGGGGTGTAAGCCTTCCAAAATGCTAGTGACTCACAAGATTTTATGTTTTTTCCTCCTACTGTTGGGGCTGAGGTTTGTCCCTTTTGGAGTTTAAATGCTCAAGATGCCATCTTTATCAAAGATGGAAAGAATCCTTTTTTCAGTGCAGTTCTTTGTGGCATCAGACACAGATGGCTTTAGGATAAACATCTTCTAAGCCCTTAGAAAGGGCCAGAATTAGGATATTTGCCTTTCCAGTGTCCCTCCTTTCCACATTTAAACACTTTCCTTTTGTCTTACAGACTATGGTAAAGATGTGGGCTAGGGAAGAGGCCTTATGGGAAGACACCCCAATGTCTTGGAACTGCCCATTTACCCTAACATGCCTGCCAGTGTTCTGAGGTCATGAATCTCAAAGTATTCTTTTAAGGAGGATTTCTCTAACCAGAGAATCAAGGCTCATTTTTTGTTCTAAGAGCAAAGGTAGAGAGAAGCTCCTCTGNGGGTGACTGAAAAGGCAAAACATTGGCAATCTTTGGGGTGTAGGGAGATATGGAAAAATTATATAGTATCTATGGTCAATAGTAGTGTATTGGCTGGGACGATAGATCTGAAGATCCCCCAGATCTACATGGTTTTGTTGATGGCCCATAGGTCTTGTAATAGCTGCCATCTCCCAGAATTCTTTTTAAATGCAAAGATGAGAGTATTCCATGGGCTATGGGGCAGGCAGGTRTGTTGGAGTTGAAGTCGTTCTTTAATGAGCTGAGTAAGAACTTCTAATTTCTCCCTGGTTAAATGCCAATGTTCAACCCAGAAAAACACATTTAACATGTACTTGTGGTAGGGAGTATCWAACAGTGGCTCTTAGAATTGTAGGTGACCCCTGAGATGGTATTTGTTGTAGTTCTCTATTTGGATGCTTTTCCATGTTATGGGAAAGAACTATATCTCAGACTTCTAAGATACCTCTCCCCAACATATTGGTGGCCATCTCCACTTTAACAGGTCTGATTAGGCCAACAGCACCATCTTGATCCTGTCATTTGAAGGCCTATTTTGTGGTATATGCCCAAAAGGAGCCTTGTATGCCCATTAGTTGGAGCTCAGCGATTAGTTCCCAATACTGTCAGACCTCAGATCATTATAAAAGAGTCTGTCTGCTCTATTGTCAACTAGGCATTTAAATGTTTTTCCCTCAATTTTTATATTGAGTTTGGGGTGTAAGCCTTCCAAAATGCTAGTGACTCACAAGATTTTATGTTTTTTCCTCCTACTGTTGGGGCTGAGGTTTGTCCCTTTTGGAGTTTAAATGCTCAAGATGCCATCTTTATCAAAGATGGAAAGAATCCTTTTTTCAGTGCAGTTCTTTGTGGCATCAGACACAGATGGCTTTAGGATAAACATCTTCTAAGCCCTTAGAAAGGGCCAGAATTAGGATATTTGCCTTTCCAGTGTCCCTCCTTTCCACATTTAAACACTTTCCTTTTGTCTTACAGACTATGGTAAAGATGTGGGCTAGGGAAGAGGCCTTATGGGAAGACACCCCAATGTCTTGGAACTGCCCATTTACCCTAACATGCCTGCCAGTGTTCTGAGGTCATGAATCTCAAAGTATTCTTTTAAGGAGGATTTCTCTAACCAGAGAATCAAGGCTCATTTTTTGTTCTAAGAGCAAAGGTAGAGAGAAGCTCCTCTGKTTTTTTGCCAGGGGAGAGTAAGGAATCTCCATCTTGAGATATGGAAGCATGTGGGTGGGTTATCCAATATYCCAGGCATGAAGGTCCAAAGATATACTTGATCTAAGAGGTTGGGCAGGCTTTCGTGCTTCCATGGAGATGTTACTTTGGCAAAAAGTAACTCTATCGCCTGATAGAGATACCAGTGTAGGGGCTGAGAGCAAGTGAGTTGAAGATTAACAAGGAAAGCCAAGCTGTTATTTCCATTGTGAGAAAATTTGAGAGTATCTAATCTTGAATAATTGTTGAGTGGTAGTTTGTAGGGGGCAGAAAACATGGGGCCTTCAAGAGTTTAATGAATGTCCTTTTTGGATGACACAAGAGGAGAGTAAGATGACAGTGGTCAGTAAAGAGAGGTGGCTATATGGAGAAGGTCAGCAATTATTTTCTATCTAATGCATTTGATGGCTTGTTCAAGGGCAGTGAGGTCCAGCACAAAGCCATCTTCAGGACTGTCCCACTCAGAATCATTGCTGGGAATAAGGAGTTTGAGTTCACCATTAGTTTCTTTCTGAAAGGGGCACACATTGCCAGGTATCCCAAATGGTGGATAGGAAGAGGGGAAAGATATCCCTTCTTCGACTTTTAGGTGGCTAAGCCACCAGGGGCCAGACCTCAGGGTCATAGTGGTTACTTGCTCATGGAAATGTTTAACTCCTTACATAATAGTTAACTCCTAACATAATAGTTAACTCCTAACTCCAGTTTGAGGATGGCCCAAAGGCTCCTAATTTGGGACTACTTCTAGTTACAAGTAGAACTTTGCTTTATCAAAAAGGATGCAAGTAGTCAGTCAAAGGAGAAACATTTCCAAGACTGCAGGAGTTCTAAGGGACTCCATTGAGACGGAGGTGTAAAGTTTGCCTGCAATTTGAAGAAGGACAGCAAATAACCTTAGGACTTTTAATGTTATCGCAGGGTTTTAGAGAGACATTTTTTTTCTCAATCCAGAAGGGCTGTCTGGATCTGACCAGAGGACTAAGGGCCTTCAGCCAAGGCTGGGAAGTAGCCCTGGCCAAAAGATTGCCCCTTCTTTAGTTGCCCCTTCACTATAGTCAGTCCCTCATAATGGCTCAAATGGAAAATAAAGGAGGAAAAGAAGAAAGAAGAACCAGCTGATCCTCAGGTCATCTTGACAAGGCAAGATACAGATATCCCTCAGTGGGAAATACCATCTTTCATGTGTCCAGGAGGATCCCTGTTCTGGTCCCATATGTAGATACCCTACCTCTAATTGCCTATTGAGTACCTTTGGTTTCAGTATGCAGAAGAGCTGGGGAGCAAGGTCTTCAGTGGCAGTAACTATGACCCAAGAGACTGTGTTGGAGGACAGCTTCTATACTGAAATAGAGAGACTAGACTGTTGGAAAACCCTGATACTTAAGGTTGAAATCTCATTAGTTCCCCTGAGCTCATGCAAAATGAAGGACTCCTTTTCCCAGCAGGGTTTCCACTTCTCTGACCTTATCTAGGAAACCCAACCTCCCTTCCCACCCCTCATACCTTTTACCTGAGGAAAGTCACCTAGTTCTTGTAGGCAAACCTACAAGTTCAACTTCCTCTTCCCAATAAGAATCTGACCAGCAAGAATCTGAGAATCTGGAATGCCTTTCCATGCAAATGAGTCATTCCCATTTAAACTCTAGCCAATGAATTTCATTCACCCTGAAAACTTCCCACTCTCCAAGGTTTATATATAGCCTTTGTTCACCCTGAATAAAATGTATTTGCACAAGCTATTTCACTGAAAATCATCAAGAACTGTTTCTTTAAGTATCATCTAAGAGACTTGTAACACTAAAATCCTCAGAGAAGACCTCCTCCCACCTGCTTCCAGGTACTTCTAGTCTAACAGGAATCCTCTGCCTTTCCAGGCTCTACTTCATACTGAGAGAGAAAATAGAAAGTGTCTCCACAACTGACACCTAACCACATGAGATTATACAGGCCAAAGAGGATGGGGGAATGGGGCAAGGGAGGAAGTGTTGTAGTATGGGCAAGGACCTTTCAAGTTTATCAGCTAGTTTAGCAGACTGACAATCACATGATTTCTGAGAAGCCAGTTCTCTTCGAGGGAAACAGACATTTAACTGGCTTTATCATGATGTGKCCTTTGTCTCTTGGGAGTTGAATAGGTCCAAGCCTGATTTGGGTAGGGAGTGGCCCCACTCCTGCTATGCTCTCTGAGAGCTGTCTGGGGTATGGACATTGCTCTACCATCCCTCTTCTGGCTTGGGAACACAGGCACACACACACACACACACACACACACACACACAAATCACTAGAAATGGGAATAAAAATTAAAATCTCAATAAGTGACTATTATCTATCTCCCCACTTTTGAAAGATTGGAGAGTAGTCAGGAATCACAAAGAACAGACATGAGACTGACAAGGACACAAACCAGCTTACAATGTTGTTTAAAACTGTAGATTGAAGTTGAAAGTAAACATAAGCAAACAACTTTTTCCCAGGCACACCTAACAGAAAGGCCTCTAAGAAGTATATAGATGAATGTTTGTTATAGCTTTGCTGTAATCAAAAGAGGCTGTAGCCCAAATGTCTGTCAACATTAGGAGATGGAACTTCTGTTGCGTTATATGTTATGATAATGCATGACAAGAAAAGAAATGCAAATGAATGAGAATTACAAATAGATTTTACAGCTAAGATTTTTCGTGAAAGTAGCTAGACATAAGTATCATTTTATGGTTATACTGGGATAAGTGGAATGTTTAATGACATAACCATTGTTGATAAAACTGAAGGAGTATACAAATATCAGAGCTATAAATGACAAAATTATGATTGCATTGAAAGTTCAGTATGGAGGACAACATGATTAAGAGGAGGATCTTGAGGGGATTTACGTAAAAGTTGTTGAGATTCTATTTCTGGAATTAATGGTTGTWTAGATATTTATTTTGTAATACTTCATTAAACTATGAATTTACTGATATATTCTAGGAAATTATGATGTATGGTATATATCACATAAGTTAGTATAAATTATGATATGCAGTATATATCATATATGTGTATATAAGGGTTATTTGCTTTTCCTTTGCTGTTTCTGTCAGAGCTGGACCAATGGTCAATAGTACTTACGTCAAGATGCCTCCAGTGAGACAGTGAGATGCAGATCGATGCAAAAGCAATAAGTTTATTTTCTGGTGCATTCGGTAGACCTTCAATTAGTCCCTCAAGGCGAGTTACTAAAAAGGCGACCCTGAATGGCTATTAAAAGGAGATTTTATACTTTTTAGGGGCACAGGTTACATCAGCAAGGTTACAGTTCAAACTTATTGGCTAAGCATATTGACCTTTAAATCTATTGGCTAGCAAGCATGACATGCATTTGAACTCTACCTGGGACTTTCCAGAAGGTCAGGTAACTATCAGTCAGTACATTCTAAGAATTATTTACTCAAGAATGTTCCTGTGAGT
>BDUI01008274.1:35717-46677 GCA_002335545.1 Apodemus speciosus
CCACTTGGTTGAAAGTAGAAAAATAGATATCTGTAACAATCAAAGTTCCACTTTCACTCCATGTTGTTATGAAAACAATATTAAGTCCTTTTGGAAAATGAACTGTTTTGTATTAGTTATGGTGACAATTAATCTATTCATACATACGGCTTAGTGAATGACTTTTACTTTACCTAATATACTGATAGTACTACAAGTCTCACTGCAGTTTTTGTTTTATTMTGTTTTGTTTTTTGTTTGTTCTTTTTTGTTTGCTTGTTTTTTAATGAACTTTAGAGGACTGTATACTAAGAAAAAAAGATATACTCTAAGATTTTATCCTGCCTACGAGATGTGCAGGGATAAATATGGAGCAGAGATTGAAAGGATGGCCCTCCAGTGACTAGCCCAATGTGAAACACATCCCATGGGAGAGAACCAACCTCTGATACTATTAAAGATACTCTGCTATGCTTGTAGACAGGAGCTTAGCATATCTGTCTTCTGAAAGGTTCCATCCAGCTGATGTTAAGAGATGCAGAGACCACTACCACCCCCAGCCAAACATTATGCAGAGCTCAGGAAGTCCTGTGGTAAAAGGGGAGCAAGCTTTGGGGGAGTGGAAGAGTCAAGGACATTACAAGAAGACTTACAGAGTCAACTAACCTGGGCCCATGGGGGCTCACAAAGTCTGAAGCACCAATGAAAAAGCATGCAGGGGCTRGACTTAGGCCCCCTACACATACATAGCAATGTTCAGCATGGTCTCCATGGGACACCCCTAACAATTGTAGCAGAGGCTCTGACTCCGTTGCCTCCCTTTGGACCCCTTTCCCCTAGTTGAGGTGGCTTGTCTGGCCTCAGTGGAAAATAATGWACAACCTGATGTGCCAACACAGGTTTGTACACATGGGGGCCTTTTCTTCTCAGAAGAGAAGCAGATGGGGTAATGGGATGAAAGGCGTGTGAGGGTGGGACTGAGAGGAAGTGAGGCTGTTATCTGGATGTAAAGCAAGTAAACTAATTAGTGGAAAAAATACAAAGCCTGCTGGGTCTTGTGTGTAAAGTATCAGTCATGCTGTTAACACTAAACTATTGYGTTGTTGGTATGAATGTTCAGTGTGGATTCCTATCATTGATTTTCTGTAAATATTAGTGGGGAGATGATAAATTAACAAACCATTTTCCTTGGCCTATAGTCTTTTAAATTAGCCCTACCTAGCTATGTATGAGTCTTGTCTCTCACTCCTTAATATCTTTCTTCTTATCTCCCTCTATTTTTCTTCTTTCTACAAATATTTGACTTCTACTATGTGTTTAGCTAAAAGCTGTATATTTGGACTACTCATAGAAAAAGAAGGACAGAAAAACTCACCATGAGGAATTGCCTCTATCAGATTTATCTATGGGTTTGCTTATGAGATAGGTTTTTGATTGCTAATTGATGAAGACCGTACCCACTCTGGGCAGTGCGACATCTGGGCAGGCATTTTGTGGTTGGGTAAGTAAAGTAGTGGAGAAGAAGAAGGGGAAAGGGGTGGTCATCAGTGTGTTTTAGTGGATTCTACTTTAACCTGCTACCGTATGTTTCTGTCATAGCTATAATCTGTAAACCAAATAAAACCTTTCTCCCAAAAGTTACTTTTAGTCACTCTCTTATCAAAGAAAGAAAGGGCAAACTAGACCACTTACTTTTGTAAAATTCTAATTCTACAAGCATAAAACTGTCATTAACAATATAAACAATTCAGTACAATAATAGAAGATATTAGCTGTTAAGGAAAAGACTATTATATAGTAAGTGAGATCACCATAGATAACCTTTAGAGGACCTGAAAGAAAGGCGTCATGTGACCTCATCCACAGTGTTGAGATCACTAGATACTTCACTCTTCATATTAAGATTGGGATAGAGAGGAGCAAAGTAGACAAGTCAGGCTGATACAAAAATTTGATCAAAAGGTTATCAAAACTACATACTGAGTGAAAGATAGTACAAATTATGTGAAAAGGAGGAACAGATTCTGTTTAACATAGTTGTTAGGACCACAAAAAAAGATGCTTAAGTAGGTGGTCCTGCTGGTAACTGTTTCCATTAGAGTATATGGAGATCAGCTAAGCTCTTGTGTTTTCATATCAAGATGCACCTAAAGGGCTGTGTGGGATTACATAACAACCTTTAAACCACTTAGTAAAATGTTTGGTCCAAAGTAAACGAGTATAGCTATTGTTGTCACTATCATGTAAGGCTTTGTTTTGTCTGTTGGTGTTGGTGAACCAGTTTTTAATATCAGGCAGGATTCTCTAGAAGAACAGAAAAAAACTGAATGAATGAATAAATAAATAAACATGAACACAAACACATACACATATGTTATGAAAATTTATTAAATCAAAATAGTTTTAACATATGCATCAGACCTGTGAAGTTGAGAACCTGAGAGTTGCTCTGGCCTTGGTGTTTCAGTCATAACCATCTGGTGCAGAAAACCTGGCAATCACAGAAAAACCACTGATTCTTGCTTGGCAATGGAGGAGGCTCCAAAACATTAATTCTAGTATTAACAAAAGACTTAGCAAGGTAGAGGCTAAGCAAGTAACAAGCAAATGATTTCCCTTCTCCCACGGATTATTTTTTACTGGGCTGCTACAAAATGGTGTCCACTCAAATTTGGGGTAGCTCTTCTAACATCAGTTAAGGAAATACTAATAATTCTTCAGTTCTTTGTGTTCCAACACAGGTGATTTGTTGAAATTGACATTAAAACCAACCATCATAGTCCTGCTAAACTACTTAATAAAACATTCCTAGAAATATTGTTAATTTTCTATTCATTAAAAATGTCTGTGCACCACACATCACTATCCTGAGGTTTGGGATATCTAGTGGCAGAATATACCAGGACTTCTGAAAACAAAAACCTGATTTGGGGTGACTTTCTTATTTACTTTTATGAAGTGAAAAAAAAAGTTTTTTGCTTCCTTTGTCTGAAGGAAATCTTGCCTTTTAGTTCCATGAACACAACTTTCTTGGGTCCTTGAATTTCTGAAGCTGTACATGTGTCATAATCAGATAACCCTTTGTCTAAAATTATGCTAGCTTCCAGACGTCATTCAGTTTGTTGCAAAAGATACTGTCAAAAAGACAAATCGACAACCTACAAATTGGGAAAAGATCCTCACCAACCCCACATCTGACAGAGGGCTAATATCCAATGTATACANTAATTCCACAGTTTTTCTCCTAAACAATGAAACATTTTCACTTATTCTTTATGTACTTATGTTTTAGCAAAAGATTCTTCCTTGTTACAGAACTGTATGAAATTACCATTAGGAATTTAATGTGTGAATATAGTCAACACTGAGGCATTTGAGATTTTGTACCTTCTCTTCTGGGCAAGCCAGTCATACCCATTAAGTACTGTAACATTCCACGCTCTTCAATTCTCAGACAGCTTCTGATGGTTTCTAAGAACTTCTCAAGTAATTACTTTTTGGGTATCAAGGGACTTATAACAACCAAAGAGCATGTTGCTCATCTCAGTCATTGTCTGGGTGCAACGACACCCATTCTAAAGGCACTGACACTATTATGTGAGCCTGGCCTCATGAATGAGATCACATAATTGCAATAATTAGGAAACTCACCTCAGGATATTATCAAAATGACCCACCCAAAACCAAGTCCATATGGTTTGAAATAGCTAATGAGTCAGTTAATGTGCTATGTCCAGGAGTAATGGCTACTCAATATGGATTTCATGAAGGTATAATTTACCAACATTCTGACTGATTAAGGGTTTTAAGTGGACATTTTCCAACTTAAAAAGGAATCAAAGTATTAAATGCTTTAGCTATTAAAATAAAAAGGAGAATCAATAAATATTGAAAAGTTAAGGGCATTGGGATGTGAACAGTGTCTTTCAGGAACACATTCTAGGATTTAAACTTAATGCAATATAAAAATAAATGAAGATGTAGGCTTCAGTCACCATTTGTACACTGTGAGGAAACATGGGAAATGCTACTTACTGAGGCTTGTACATAAAGAAAAGAGCTAAATAAAATGTTAAACATTTAATTCACMGATTTTAGGTGAGGTGACAAAAAGAATAAGTTATATTACAAACATTTTTAAAGAAGGAGCAAAGAAAGCAAGGGAAGGAGCCACACTCAATGTCCACAGATACAGAAAGAAGACATTTACTGAATAATTAATACACTTCTTTGATTACTGTTCACTCAGATAATATGTCACAGTGCTTTGCACTAACTTCTTGTTTGTGGTATCTCTGAAAGAAAGTATATGTATGACCTATAATTAGGAAAAAAATCTACAGAAGCATTTTAATTGTTCATGTTACCCTTTTGTTAAAGGGGCTTTCAGAGAACTATAGCTCAAAGTATTCTTTAAAGTGTGCTTTTCTATTGTTAGATTTTAAAATATTTTTTGTGTATGTTGGTGTGCATGAGTGTCTTGTGTGCTAAACTAGAATTTCCAATTTATTAAGACATATACCCCCCAAAGATACTCATGTATCTTTAACATTATTTGGAATTGTTTTCAATAAAAGAAGCTAAAGATGTCTCATTATCACAGCAAAGCTTTTATAGATCTCAAGACATTGATGTTCACCACTGTTGCAGAAGCCTGAATGATATCAGACCAACTGTGGGGTCTAATATTTTTAAATATTAAAAACTAGATGTAGTGGCCCAGATGTGGTAGCACACTTCTGTAATCACAGGACTGAAGAGGTGGAGGCAGAAGGATCAGGAGCTCAGAGCATCTTTGGCTGCACAGAGAGCAGGTCAGGCTGCACTACATGGTACCCTGCCTCAAACTACAGAAGCAAAAACCCAGAGATGTRATGTATTTGTTTCTTTTATAGTCTTATGTATTTTATCTTATTCATTTTTAAAATAACAAAAATTCATGGAGAATTGATTCAAATCTCTTTCTGCCTGTTAAAGGGCTTTGTGCACACAATACTTTGAGTATCTGCTGTGAGTGGCTTTATTAAGGTCCACATGATTTATAAATGTATATATATGTATATATATATATATATATATATATATATATACACATAGGTCATTTATTTTGGTACCTTTAAAAATAAACAATAGCATGTTTTATATAATAATATGTGCATTTCATATAAGCACATAGAATAAAACTCTTACTTTTACAATTAATGGTTATGTAGTGCTTGAGTTAGCTTTAACTGTCAACTTAAAAGTCAAGAGTCACCTGAAAAAGGAGTTTTACTTGAGCAATTGTTCTTATCAGCTCCTATTGGTGTTCCTTCCATGACTTCTGTCAATGACGAAATGTGACTTGGAAGTATAAGCTTAAATAAACCCTTGAGAAATAGAGATAATTGTAAAGAGTGTACAACTTTATATCCGACAACTTTCATGCATTGATACTCTTGTGTCAACTACTGTGGGCTAGCAATGTTAAACGTTTTTGGGTTTTGGTCTGAATATTTAATATAGTAACATCATTCAGTATTTAGTCTATATAGAAAAGAATTTTAAAGGCATTATAATTACAAATTCAAAGAAGAATTAATCACTGACCAATATACCAATATGAGTGAGTTTATATACTAGAAAGGTCAATTAAAGAGCATTATAACTATCATATTAGAAGTTCTGTTATATGTGTTGGATACAGCAGTATACAGCTGTAATTTCAGTACCAGGGAAGTCAAAGCAGGAGGACTGCTAGTCTAAATTATATAGTAAAATTTCAAAGAAACAAAACCAAACAAGATAATGTCATAGTGATGAGCATAGCAGAGAATATAAACCAATTTTGATGATACAAGAAATTTTCCAGAGAAAGAAGAATATCATTAAGAGATACACAGAAATCACTTGGATGAATGTTCACAAATTTCAGAGTGGTGAAATTTGCATTCCAGGCATGCAGCATCCAACCCCCAGAATATAGAACCATCTTGCTGTTGGCAGCCTTATGACAAGACAAGTGTCTGGAGCAGAAGGAGGAAATAAAATGGTTCATCATAGCATTTTAGATCTCTGGGAGACATGGCCCTGGCTATGCCTGTCGAGGATTACCTTGATTCCATCAATTAAGGTTTGGAGACCTGCCCACTGTGGGTGTCACTGTTCCCTGGCTGGGATCCTCAACCAGACGAATGAAGAAAGTGAACTCAGCTGTGGGAACAGCTGTATGTATGATGTAACTGCCTCAGGCTCCTGCTGCCTCATCCTTTGTGCCATGATGAACCATAATGTGAACCATAAACCAAAAGTAATCTTTTGCCTTTTAAACTGCTCTTGTCACAAAAACAGGAACAAAATCATACTAGGAGTGAGTGTAAATGAAAAATCAGGTCAACAAGATGGCTCAGTGAGTAAGGTGCTTGCACGCAAGCCTAAGTTTGAGCTTGCCAACCTCTACATGTACACTATGGTGTATGCATGCCCCCACACTATGCACAAACATATAATAATAATAATAATGTTGATGATGATAAGTCATTTTAATTATTAACCAGACCAAGTTTCTTACATAATATGAGCAATATCAAAATTCAGACATAATTTTTCCACATACAGTATTGTCATCTAATATATTGGATGAGTCAGATCCACAAGAGGGCATATCATATTTTCTGCATAATTATTGTAACTCTATAAAGGTTTCCTCCTCAGCTGSTGGTGGAGTACTTTCTCAGGGTGCATGAGGAACTGGGTTCTATCACTAATGTAGTCAAAAGTAARCAAAAGGAAGAAGAGATGGGATAAGGCAAAGTTCAGTGTTATGTATACTTATGCAAGGGAAATATCTATTGGAATAAAATTTCCATGAACATAATAACCTGGAAATTCCGCTGGTCGTGGTGGTGCATGCCTGTAACCCCAGCACTTGGGAGGCAGAGGCAGGTGGATTTCTGAGTTTGAGGCCAGCTGGTCTACAGAGTGAGTTCCAGGACAGCCAGGGCTACACAGAGAAACCCTGTCTCAAAAAACCAAACAAACAAACAAATAAACAAACAAAAAACAAAAAACAAAAAACCTGGAAATTAATGAAAATTGAACTCATATTTCAAAATATGCAAAACTCAAGTATATAACCCATAAATGAAATTCCTGAGTTAAAATGTGAGAAGAAACAAATAATGTCTGTTTTTCTTGAGCATGAAGAGCCATGACTAATTGTGTGGTTTTAAAAGTTTTGTTTTTCTAAACCAGAAATCATCTGACTTGGGGAACAATGGAGACTAATGCAGGGCAAGGCAAAGTGTAAGAAAGATGATAGGATGATATGGGGCGGGGACAGCCTTCAAGTACAGTGTATATGGGAATGAAAATGTCCATATGTAAGCTACTACCATATCTGATGTATATTTAATGACAAAATGAAAATATATAGATTCTTATATACAAAACGATTGTGTTCAATATATACATCATTTCTATTATGATAAGACATGTTTATATTTTCATATTATTATCTAGTAGCACCTGTAAATTCATGTGATCATTTTCTTTTAATTTACAAATCTCTTTTTTTATTGAATATATTCTTCATTTACATCTCAAATGTTATACACTTTCCTGGTTTCCCCCCTTCNCATTCCACCTTGCCACCTAGGTCTATTTTCTTGGAAAACTTCTTTCCAACTTTATACTCTGAGGTAATGTCTTTGTTGCTGAGATATGTTTTCTGTATGCAACAGATCTTTATATGATTAGATTTAAGGTCATTTCCTTGTGCATTGGGTGTACTAAGATATCCAGGGCTTGCTGTAGTAGGAAAGCTACTGCAGRTGACTTGTTGCCCTGGCTCTTATTGATTATGTTTTTATGCAGGTCTTTAGCCATCTGCTTGATCCTAGATGATCCTGCTTTAGCATGTCTCAAGAAGGCAGGRCTATCCTGCATGTTTCTTGTGCARCAGGACTTAGACAGGCARCCTTGAGCTGGACAATGATATTCAGGATGCATTGGATGTCTGAGGGCAGCTGGGCATGCTGCAGGCAACTTGGTTGGCAAGAGAATGTGGTGCGAAGTGATGCAATTTGGATGTTACCAGTGCAACAAGTCTGTTGAAGTCTGGTGGAATGGTGAACAGACAATGGAGTGGGTGGAACAGCATGCAACTCAGGGCAGCTGGACAATGGAGCCTYAGGGTGGGGGTAGAGGAGGGGACAGCAAGCTGCTCAGTGCATCTGGTTAAGATATTTTAAGATGAATCCTGGAAGGAAGATATCTAGCTGAAAATCTGACAGTCTATAAAAATAGCTTCAGATAATAACAACAGCAGCATGAAATCCTTCAAACTGCTTTATGGGTAGGTATAAGGAGTACACATGAGTTCTACAGTGAACAAGTTAAAGAACAAACTTCAGTCATGTTATTTCCACCTTATTTGAAAAAGACTTTCTTTGTCTTTGCTTTGGCATTTGCCAGAAAGTTAGAAGACTCTTCAGTCTCCTTCCATTTCCACATTGAGGCATGTTGGGGTCACGGAGGAATGCATTTTTGTGTTCCTTGCTCGTACATGAATTCTGAAGATCAACCCTCAGTTCCTGAGGGTTGCTCAGCAAGCAGTTTTGTACATTGAGCCGCCTTCTCAGCATCTTCAGCCAGTCTTGATTAGCTAGCTTTGAGATTTAATGAGAGCTATTTCYATCACTTTGCAGTCATAGCCTAAGAGTAAACATTTCCTTAGGTTTGCAGTTCAGGAATTATTGTTTGGTCTCAGCATTATTGAGCAAAGGTTTAGAAAGACAGTGATTTGTGTAAGTTTTAAACAACATATGGTATTACATTGGTTTCATTTCTATCAGGCATAGTGTCTTTATCTTTAAAATGTAAGTTGTGAATGAGCATGATAACAGGAACATAATTACATCTGGACTTGATCTATGTAATATAAGGATATAATTGCTGTTATTTTTTTCTACAGAGTCTTATTGAATAATACATAGAACAACTCAGAGTTCCGCCATCAAATTGCAAACTTGCTAGCCTGTATCCTATTAAAGATTGCAGACTAGATTGAACTAACTTTCCATACATYTCAGTAGGAGTATGAAACACAGGTGTTTCTGGTTTTGTTTACCACAGCCTATAACCAACATGCATGATTATCTAACTTATACTAACAACCAATGTTCATTTTTCCCACAGAATGACATGAATTACATAGCATCTAGTGGACTTTTATTCAAAGATGGCAAAAAGCGAATTGATTACATCCTGGTTTACCGAAAAACAAATATACAATATGATAAAAGAAACACATTTGAAAAGAACCTGAGGGCAGAAGGCTTGATGTTGGAGAAGGAGGTAAATGCTTTTCTATTTTTGGTTCTGTGGTCTAATGTTCTGGAATAAATATTATCAGTCATGTTTAAAACTCACACACACACACACACACACACACACACACACACACACACACACACACATATATATATATNCCATCCCCCATACCCCCCCATCCAAGAATATGCCCCTCCATACAACCTGCTCCCACCTAAACACCTCAATTTCCTCATGCTGGGGCATGTATCATGCTTTCATAGGACCAAGGACCTCTCCTCCCACTGATGCCCGACAAGGCATTCCTCTGCCACACTTTTGGCTGAAATAATGTGTATCCCTTGGTTGATGGCTTAGTTCCTGGGAACCCTGGGGCTTCTGGTTGGCTGACATAATCATTCTTCCCATGGGGCTGCAAACCCCGTCATCTCCTTCGGTCCTCMGTCCAACTCCTCTATTGTGGACCCCATGCTCAGTCCAATGGTTGGCTGCTAGCATCTGTCTCTGTATCTGTAAGGCTCTGGCAGCCCCCTTCCCCTGAGACAACCATAACAGGCTCTTTTCAGTATACACTTCTTGTCCTCCATAATAGTGTCAGGGTTTGGTGACTGTTTATAAGATGAATCCCCAGGTAGGGCAGTCTCTGGGTGGCCTTTCATTCAGTCTCTGCTTCACACTTTGTCTCCGTAATTGCTCCTGTGAGTATTTTGTTCCCTTTCTCAGAAGAACCAAAGCACCCCCACTTTGGTCTTCCTTCCTCTTGAGATTCCTATGGTCTGTGAATTGTAACTTGTTTATTTTGAGCTTTTGGGTTAATATCCACTTATCAGTGAGTGCACACCATGTGAGTTCTTTTGTGATTGGGTTACCACACTAAGGATGACACTTTCTAGTTCCATCTAYTTGCCTAAGAATTTCATGAATTCATTGTTTTTAATAGCTGAATACAATTCCATAGTGTAAATATACCACATTTCCTGTATCCATTCCTCTGTTGAAGGACATCTGGGTTCTTTCCAGCTTCTGGCTATTATAAATAAGGCAGCTATGAACATAGTGGAGCATGTGTCCTTATTACCTGTTGGAACATCTTCTGGGTATATGCCCAGGAATGGTATAGCTGGGTCCTCAGGTCCTATGTCTAATTTTCTGAGGAATTGCCAAACTGATTTCCAGAGTGGTTTTTCCAGCTTGCAAACCCACCAGCAATGGAGAAGTGTTCCTTTTTCTCCACATCTCGCCAGCATCTGCTGTCCCATGAGTTTTTCATCTTAGCTACTCTGACTGGTATGAGGTAGAATCTCAATGTTGTTTTGATTTGCATTTCCCTGATAACTAAGGATGCTGAACATTTCCTTAGTGCTTCAGAGCCATTCAAGTTTCCTCAGTTGAGAATTTTCTGTTTAGCTCTGTACCCCATTTTTAATAGGGTTATTTGACTCTCTGAAGTCTAGCTTCTCAAGTTCTTTGTACATATTGGATATTAGCCCTCTATCAAATGTAAGATTCATAAAGATCTTTTCCCAATCTGTTGGTTGCCATTTTGTCCCATTGACAGTATTCTTTGCCTTACAGAAGGTTTGTAGTTTTATGAGGTCCCATTTGTCTATTCTTGTTCTTAGAGCATAAGTCATTGGTGTTCTATTCAGGAAATTTTCCCCTGTGCCCA
>BDUI01008274.1:58195-70363 GCA_002335545.1 Apodemus speciosus
TTTTTTTTAAGTTCATCCAAAAAATGAGAAGAGAAATTTAACCTTTTCCCAAAATCTAAGGTGTGGTCAGAAGGTAGTCACTATTTCCTGAGTGTCCAGGGGGTACAAACAACATGACTTTGTAGTGTCCACTGCTAGTTCAGGATTGACAGAGGTGACAAAAGAAAGACATTGGAGTCTCCAGATGCAGAATTGTTCTTTAAAACTGAACAGTTGAGAGGTCACAGTCTCTTCAAGGAAATGGAGACTGTGCACTGTGGCACAGGGAGCTGAGGTTTTGTAGGACTTTAAGTAGGGGAGGGTGTATCAGTGTGCTGGTGCAGTGATCAATCTCTGGCCTTAGTTCTGCTTCTGCAGTTTCGGATAGGAACTGTCTGGTTTCAGCAGTTATTCTTGAGTATGGGGATTTCTGGGCCAAACTGATTTTTTTAAATGCTTTTTACCCTTAACCACCAGTAGGTAAAGTGGCTACATGTGCAATGAGCAAGAAGCAGTGATGAGATGAGTCACCGTAGCTGTTGATTAGCCCCAAGAAGGCCGAGCATGTACAGAAAGGAAACCAACAGGGTGGAGAAGTTCCTCTTGTGGAGTTGAGGCACCAGTAACTCTTGTGCAGTTCAGAGCTGCAAAACAAGCTAAAGAAAAGGGAACCACTGTCTTTTCTTCTTTGTCAATAATTTTAAGTCAGCAAAACACTTACAAAATTGTTGGCCAAACAKTTAAGCCAACTCTCTCAAATATAAAAATGGCTTACCCTGTAAAGCTGAGCAAATAGAAAAAAAAAAAAAAAACAAAAATGAAAACAAAAACAAGCCGAGCAGTGGTGGCGCACACCTTTAATCCCAGCACTTGGGAGTCAGAGGCAGGTGAATTTCTGAGTTCGAGGCCAGCCTGGTCTACAGAGTGAGTTCCAGGATAGCCAGGGCTACCCTGTCTTGAAAAACCAAAATATATATATCAAGTAAATGGGAAATATTTTTTCCAGGAAWAAAAGTCTTCTAAGGAATATCCAAAGCAATTGTCCTCTGCTTGGGAAACAAAAAGGTTCCAAGAAATGGGGGTGACTCTCATATTCACTAGGAAAAATCAGGAAATAAGTATTTTAAAAACAACAATTCAGATATTTTAAAATTATATTTAAATGTAAAGCTTATTTTAAATTAGAACTTGTGATGAAGAATCTGAAATTAGAAGTTCTCTTGGGACATAGTAACAAGCCCTGTATTCCCAGCTACTTGGGAAGATGTTAATCTCAGGAGTCTGGGAACAGAGTCAGATTACCACTAGAAGAAACTAGTGATTGAAATAACACCAGTAAATATTAGTGTTTGTCAATCAAAATGTTGATCTTTTCTTTGCAGTTATAGACTTATGCTCACAGTAGGAAACGTTATGYATGAAGAGCCCGAGTTCAAGGTGCTTTTCTCAGATCAAATATGTGCAGTGACAGAGCTGAGCAAGGTAGTCTACAGGCCCATAGGATTAATTCCAAAAGGAGGAAGGAAATAGACAGAAAATCAACCATCATGAAATACTTTGAAAGYTCTTTGACCTTTGTGAATGATCATCTGCATCTTCATTTATTTTTTAAAAACCTTATTATCTTTGGCATCTGAGATTCTTTCTTCTATCTCTTGTATTCTGTTGTTGATGCTTACATCTATGATTCCCGATTTCTCTCCAAGGTTTTCTATCTCCAGAGTTGTCTCCCTTTGTGATTTCTTCACTGTTTTTATTTCCACTTTTAGATCCTGGACAGTTTTTTTTTCAGTTCCTTCACTTCTTTGTTTGTGTTTTTCTGAAATTCTTTAAGGGATTTTTGTGTTTCCTCTTTAAGGGTTTCTGCCTGTTGACCCATGTTCTCCTGTATTTCTTTAAGGGATTTTTTTGTTTCTTCTTTAAGGGCTCTTTCCTGTTGACCCATTTTCTACTGTATTTCTTTAAGGGCGTTATTTAAGTTGTTCTTGAAGTMCTCTATCAGCATCATGAGATACGATTTTAAACCCAACTCTTGCTTTTCCAGTGTGTTGAGGTTTCTGGGACTTGCTATGGTGGGAGAACTGGGTTCTGATATTACCAAGTAACCTTGGTTTCTGTTGGTAGGGTTCTTGCACTTGCCTTTCATCATCTGGTCATCTCTGGTGTTAGATGGTCTTGCTGTCTCTGGATGGAATTTGTCCCACCTGTGGGCCTGTAAGCCTGTGTCCATTTTCCTGGGAGACCAATTCTCTTCTGGCAGAGTCTGTGCACAGAAGCCTGTGAAGCCTCCTGGCTCCCTGGTACAAATGGAAGCCTGAAAACTTCTGTCCCAGCTGCTCCACTGATTTGCTCTGTGTGCTCCCAGCTGTTCCCCTCCAGAGAGAAGGTAGAGATCTCATCTCTGCACTCAGAAGTGAAAGCACTGCTGGGAGATCATTCTCTCTAGGTGGGCCATGCACAGAAGGCTGTGGAGCTGCCTGGCTCCTTGATACAAATCACACTGGAAGATTTAAATATTACTTTTCACTTCAAATTTTGCTGTATAATTGCTGAATAATAATAAGGTAGCCAAACTAAGTATTATCATTCAGCTATACACACGGAACATATTGAGCTAGTAAATAGGGATTTCCTATTGATATACAGTAAAACATATCTGTTCTCTTTATCGCAGGTCCCTGACTTAGAACTCCTAAAGCTCTTGAGATTTCCCTACCAACAGTTGCCTTTTGTTTTTGGGCCCCTGACTGTGACCACACTTGAGTTCTTTTACCTAGGCCAGGTCTGTGACTGGATTCTTAGAACTTTCAACTTCACTTTCCTTCTTAAAGTCCAGCAAAGTGTTAAGTCCAACCACCAATGGCCAGTTCTGTGGATTGCAGGAGTGAATTATAAAACTACTACAGTATCATTTTACTGAACTGGACTTTATATTATGCCGAAGACCCCAAGACAAAATATGTAAGTGTAAATGTCACTTTTATTTTTTCTGATAAAGGGATGAGATTAGAGCCATACCAAAGGCTTATAAATACATGGCTTAGACTGAGTCCAGAACATTTCTACCTCTGTTCTAACTATTCCTWTGCCTAGGTTTGGAGTGCCTCCAAATAATTCAATGTTCTGCTAGTCCAGACTCTGAAGACTTCAGTTTCTAGCCTCCATCTGCTAATCTAGGAATAGAATGTTTCAGTCACGAGACTTACTGCTGAATGATCTCACCTTTTCTAGCCCTTTCTGGACTCTGGCTGGGTGTTCAACTCAACTGTTTTGTCTCAAACTTCTCTCCAAGTTGACTGATTTAAATTGGCTTGTTTTGGATTCTAACTGAATTGCTCTGCTTGGAAAGACTACATCTGAACGCCATAAACTCAACAGCTCCAAACTAAACTGCAATGAATTACACTGAATTCTCTCTTCCTCACTGCTCTTGAAGTAGCCACTCTTTCTATCATGTGAGTTGGATGTATCTATTGAGGCCTGCTCCTTTTACCATAATTATGGTCATTTTTAATTCAGTCTTCATTTGCTCAAAAGGTGAAATTAAGTTCAGACTCTTCTTCCCAGAAGTAGTTATTCATAGCTGATACTGAAGAATACTCCTAAATGTCACGATGGTTGCAATGCTTATGCTCTATTTTCTCGAGACTCTAAAAATCTCCCGTCCATGGGATACTCTTCTTTCTTCACTCAAGACCAATCTGCTTAAAAGTTACCTGATAATACTTTGTCTAGTTAGCCAAAATATAATAATGCCTCCACCCTAGACTTCTAATCTTCTGAACATGGCTTTTCCCATAAAAAGCCTTCCCTAAAACAGATTGGCACCACAATTCCAAAGACTTTTTTTGTGGTCCTGATCAGTCTTACGGTGTGATCAATAAACTATTTTTGCTAAACTGAGATCAGTATTTATACAGTTTGTGTGGCAATTCCTGAACCTTAACTGTATTTTATTTCTGACTTAATCTGTCAAAGCTTTCTCTGAGTCATCACTTTGTCTGCCCATCAATTTTCAACTTTAAAATATGGCTGTTTTCTTGTACAAACTAACCTTTTTTATTATATATATTTTTATTAAAGATAATTAAAGATGTGTACTAAGGGCTCTGAAGCCTGATTGTGAAGATTTCCCTATTTAATCCTGCCAAATAGTTTATTCTATCAGTTTGTCACTCTCATGCACCCTTCCTATCCTTTAGCACACCAGATCATAATGATACCTCAGAGAAGAAGTTGTAATACATTACAAGCACAAAATGAAATACTATTATTGCTATTAAGTCTATCACCAAGCAAGGCTTTCAGTCTGTCTAGTCAATGGTGCTAAAGTTTGCCATTGGCACTCTGGTCAAGGAAAAGTGTGAATGTGGAGGAAGGGTGCTATTGTTAATGAAAATTCAGAACATTCCATGTCTTCTCTGACATTGCCAAAATAAATATCTTTGGCTGTTAAACATGAAATCAAATGACTGATCTAAAAACAATGCACTCAACCATTGAGGTCTTGTGTAGGCAGCCAAGATTTCTTGGCTGAAGCAGTTTCCTAGTAAGATATCTCTAAAACCACAGAAACAAAGTAAAGTTATCAATGTTGTACAGAAAGCTTTTAATGTATCACCACCACTTAGCTAAGCTTGCATATCTATCTATCTATCTATCTATCTATCTATCTATCTATCTATCTATCTATCTATCTACCTATCTATCTATCTATTTATTTAATTCAGAAGTTAGTTCACAATCAGGCTTCAGAGCCTGCAGCTACATGGACAAACCCATGTTAGTTGCGAGGGAACTGTGGAGGATCCATTTTCTAGCTCTGTATCTTAATGGAGGSCAATTTCCAAACAAAAAGAGTRGTGCTATTTGCTGTAGCTGAGGAAAGCAGAATTTAGCAACATTCTAACTTGCTTTTGTTGCCTGGGAGCTTAAATCACAGTGTTCCCTGTGAAGTAACCAAGGATAAAAAGCACAAATGATATAAGTGAGTCCCTGGATTGAAGTCAGCAGCAAATGGATGAATGAATGAACGAGAGCTGAYGAATTAATGAATGAAAAGATGGAAAGTTGATACTGTATGCAGATCAAAAAATCTAGCATCTTTGGTGAATGTGTAGCATTAGGTATGAGTTGGCAAGARCCTATCTCACCCACCACAGACTATAACAAGCCTGAGAAATAGAGATTATACTCTCCATTTCAGAGATGTGTTCACCAAGTCCAGGACCAAGTAGGGCAATTTCCCAGGTCATGCATTTAATAGGAGGTAGAATGGGTCTTTGAACCCAGGCTTTCTGATCTGAGAATCTAATCTCCAAATTACACACAAAACTATCTCTTCAGGACAACAAAACCATGTGATATGCATGAGTGAAACTTGGCTGCCTCAGCTCTCATGACAAATAAGTGTTTTCTGGGTACCAAATATTGGGGAATGTTCAATGTTATCTCTTATGCTCAAGCTTAAGGTATGAGAGTAGAGCTTTGCAACACTAKAGGTAGGATGAAACCTGAAATTCATACTTACAATGCTGACTCATATCCTACAGCCTGAGTATGCTTAAATGTAGAATAATCAGTAAAAATGTCATGAGAAATAAATCAAAGCATTGTGTTCATAAAATAAATGAATATACTAGACATGGAAGTAAAGACAAATGGGAAAAATACCTCAAAGGGACATTCTGTAGGAAATAATATTTTAATAAGTATGATGGCTAATCTTGGTTTCCAACTAGACATATCTGTGAAGATGGAGCCTTAGTTAAGAATTGCTTCCCTCAGACTCAGATTAGCCTATGGGCATGTCTGTTGGACATTTTCTTGGCTGYTAATTGATATGGGGTGGTCCAATCTACTCGAGGTGTTGTCATTCTTCAGCAGGTGATCCTTGGCTATATAAGAAAAGTAGCTGAACAAGCTAGAGTTAGCAAGCCAAYARGTAGCTTTCCTCTATGATTTCTGATTTAGTTCCTGCTTCTGAGTACTCTCTTCATCTCCAGCCCTAATACCTGTTATTGGCATACATAATGTCACCTATATGTTGAACTAAACTCTGCAGAATGATATTTGTTATGGTGCTTATCATAGCAACAAAAACCAGGGCCACAGGCAACTATGTTGTGCCATTATATCTAAAATAGTATGGACACGTTGAGTAATGGAACATGAACTGGTCTGAAGTATTGAATCACATAAAAAAGATTGTGATGAGCAGATCCAACACTTGAGATAATCAAGGTGTCGCTTCTTCAGGATCTACTCTCCAAACCAGGCCTGGTCCTTTACATTAGAAGATATCCTAAATCTAATCACTGTTCTATTTTATAATCAGAAATAAGACAGAATAGCAGAGGATGCCCTGGTTGGACATCAATGGGAGCAGAGGCCCTTGGTCCTGTGAAGGCTTGATGCCCCAGTGTAGGGGAATTTGAGGTTGGGGCGGTGGAGTGGGTGGGTAAGTGGGGGAAGACCCTCTTAGAGGCAGGGCTAAGAGGGCTGGATAGGGGGAAACTAGGAAAGGAGATAACATTTGAAATGTAAATAATGAAAATATCTAATAAAAAAACAAGACAGAAAAAACCCTTCATTAATTATATGCTATAAAAGTACACTGGATATGGCCATGGATGACAGTAAAGACATGATACACAGAGAAAAGAATGCAGAAGGCTCCATGGTCCTGGCTGAGACTGGCAGTGGCTCTCCCTGGCATTTACTTGTTTGCTTTTCTTGTCTAAAATTAGTAATGGGTGCATGTGCCTACATAATGTATTCTCTGTCTAGTACAATAAATTCATGGACTACATTGTCTTAAATCATAGGATATGTTTTCAATACATGAGAAATGATTAAGCATATTTTGTATAAGCTATCTCAATGTAAAATATGGTACTTAAGAGAGTTGTTGAACTTGAATATGGCTGCAGTTTTTCTCTAATAATGAGACATATATTGTCGGGTGTTTTTTAAAAGCAAGATCAAGGGCACCTCACTTTTAGCCAGAACCACCAATGCTTGCGTAACTCTTTAAAAGGGAGAAAATAAAGAGAGATTTACCTCTTTAGGTCATGTATGTCCACATGCGTTCACCAGGAGAGAGAGAGAGAGAGAGAGAGAGAGAGAGAGAGAGAGAGAGAGAGAGAGANAAAATTAGTCTGAAAGAACTGTATGGAAATGTCTGCCTCATAATGTGGGTATCATGCATAATAATGAAATACATTTTGCTATTAATGAAAACTCATGCATTAACATATATCAAAGACTTGGACACAAATATTTAAGCCAAGATCTTTCATATAAGAAGTTTCAGTGACCTTGAAACCTTTTGCTAAAATGTAAATTTTTCATTTAATGCTGAGATGGCTGTGCTGGTGAGAACTGTCCCTGTTGCACTAGCAACACTGAGTTCAACTTCAGTAAGTTATGAAGAAAACCAATTCCTGAATGCTGTCCTGTGACCTACAGAAGCATGAGCACTCTCTCTCTCTCTCTCACTCTCTCTCTCTCTCTCTCTCTCTCTCTCTCTCTCTCTCTCGCGCGCGCGCACACACACACACACACACACAGATTTTTTTAAAAAATAAAATTATATCACAGTTTTATTTTCTTGAAGGGCAGAAGTTTGTTAATGTAAGTAAAATAAAATTATTTAATCAATTAATACATTACATCATAAAATACTAAGCCAACATGACACATTCAAATGAGACATTCAATTGCTATAGTGAAAATAATTTTATTATTAAATGCTTTATAAGTAATATTTTAGAAATAGAGAGCTCTTGTCTTAATATGTAAACTATGCCCCATATTTATTGTGTGCCATTTAGTTATCTGGTTTTGTATACATTTTGTGATATGGTATACATGTATGGTTTTAAATGAATAAATAGAGACTTACTGTGCTGTGGAACAAACCAACCGTGACTTACTTCATTTCAACTAAGGGACATTGACCTCTCAGCCCAACCACCCTGTAAATCAAGCTGATGGTGTTTATAAGGGAAGGCAGTGGAGAGAGCCTACTTCCTAGTGCCTTTTAGCAAGATAGATATGGTCGGTCTGGATTGCATACTGTAAATCAACCTGCAATTTTTAGATTTATGGGTATGGCTTGCTGAAGAATAGCCTATGATAACATGAATATATTCTCTCTGTGTAACTGAGTATGAAAATGGTACATCACAAAGTGAAATGCTTCTCTGAGAAAGTAGTTCCCACAGCCAGTATTCAGAATTCACTTGGCATCACAGCCAAAAGTGTTTTGTGAGAAAAGGGATGTTTTTGAATGCTTTCATTAAAACATGAGGACTTTTCCATAATGAAATGTGGCATCTGTATTGTTTTTTGCTTATATCTTTAAGCATTAATACAAATTTGTGTTATATCTTGGTAGTATGTATGACTAACCTGAAATGAATATACTTTGAAATTCAAAACTCTCTGGGTAAGCTATCAGCTCAAGTTATGCTGATGCTAAACCTGCTCATAGGAACTACACAACCAGTGCAGTAAACATCATAAAAAGCCTGATAGCTGACTGTAAGTGTTTAAAAGAACAAACTAGAAATTTATTTTCACAAGAAAATTATTATATAATTAATAGAACATAAGAAGGGACTTTCATGTCASGTACTCATATCTTTTGCAAGTGACAGAGAAAGCTCAGACTGATAGAACAAAATGAGAAGCATTGAAGKTCATGTTCAGATAAAATTGATCACTAGCACTAAGAATCATATGCAGAAGACCATGTAATTTATAGCAGAAGGAAGTGTGAAAGTAGTTTTGCACATCTATTTCATATAAAAATAGAGTATGTGAGGCTGACAGGAAGTGCCCAGATAGGAGGTGCTCATACTGCTATTTTTCATAGAATGGTCAAGGAAGGTTGTAGGTAGAGGCTGAGTAAAAACAGAGTGGCTTCTTTCAACTCTAAGGAAAATTAAAATGAAGCCCAAAATTGCTTTTTAAGATAGGGTCTTAGGTAGGTGTCTTAGARTTTTCTTGCTGTGAAGAGACACCGTGACCAAGGCAACTCTTATAAGGGCAGCATGTAATTGGGGCTAGATTACAGGTTCAGAGGCTCAGTCCAGTATCATCAAAGTGGGAGCATGGCAGCATCCAGGCAGGCATGGTGCAGGAGGAGCTGAGAGTTCTACATCTTCATTTGAAGGCTGCTGGGAGAAGTCTGACTTCCCGCCCACAGTGACACACTTCCTCCACCAAGGTCACAACGACTCCAACAAGGCTATACCTCCAAATAGTGCCACTCCCCAGGCCAAGCCTATCCAAACCATCACAGCAGGCAAGGCTGTTCTTTATTAAACACGCAGGTGAGTATGACTTTGAGCTTCTGAGCCTCCTACTTCCATCCCCCTCCCACACACTAGGACCATAGATATTTGTTACCATGCAGCACTGGGGATCAAACAAAGAGTCTCATGTGCTTGGCAAGCACTCTTTCAACTAGGAATGATTCCAATTCTTGACAGTAGCAATCAGAATACTCCCCGTTGGAACAATAACCTTTCTCCCCTCCCCACTATCCCCCAGAATTTTATTCAGAACATGCCTGTCTCAGGATTTTCCCTGTCCAATTATATTAGTAGAGAGGAGGTCTGTGATTGGACAAAGGGGGTGGAGCTAAGAGCGGTAGAGAGATGGAGTGTCCCAGAGGGTAGAGGGAGGAGAACCAAGATGGTTTCGGACATGTACCTGTGTGGCATTTACCAGCCACAAGTCGCTATGTTTTCACAAGGTTAGAAATATCAGAATAAAGCTTTTATCATTATCAATTGGCCCTAAAATTATTGTATTGATGTCTTGTAAATTGTGATATTATTTATACATAAAAATTATTGGTTAAAGCTTTGAGTCTTGATTCTACTAGGTAATTAGATGTTGGGGTGGCAGATTGTGGAGTGTGTGAAGCATTGCATTGTCAGCAGGACTGCTGGAGAGATGGCCCAGCAGGGGCAGGAGAGTTGGTGGGTTGATTTTTTTTTAATATTTTCTGCAAAACACACCTCTGCAAAGACAGGTGTTCAGTAAATGTCTACATTTCAACTGTGGCATGGTGCCACCTACATTATTGTTAATCTTAATAATTAATTATWAATCAATAGTAATAATCACTAGTATAGTAATTGATAGTAATAATTAGTAATTAATTATTATTAATTGGTAATCTTGGACTACTGTTCCAAGATATCCTAACTTCAACTTTAAAAGCTTGTCCTTTCACTAATACTATCTCCTTGAATACACTCAGTTAGTCTAGCATGCACCTGTTGCAGGAAATATTAAAAAGAATGGCAAGTTCCCATGCTACACCAGGCACCAGTGGGTCACATAGCACCAGCAGGAGCTACTGAAACATCTCCACATGATTCGCTAAGTTCCCTCAGTGGGTTGCTGCCAAGACAGTCCCATRCAATCCACCTCGTGATTAGCTGTCACAATACCCAGTAACCCAGTAAAATCTAAACTCTAGAAGCTTATAATCAATCAGTGAGATTTATATATCAATAAATTCTCAATTCACAAGATGCCCACACAATAATTTYAGAGCCARTTAATAATGATACAAGCTGCCCACCAAGATTAGACAAGTTATCCCAATTATTCTATCTCTATATGATATTGYAGCTACTTGTGACCATTTAAAGCCACATGAAATCTGAATCTTCTTGCTCATCCTCCATCTTTCTCCTCTTCTCCACTGTTGCTCCCTGTCTCTCTAACACACAGCTCCACCTCCCTTTTCCCTGTTCAATCACAAGCTTCTTGTTGTATTAATATTTAAATTAATTGGACGGGAAAAATTCTGCTACATATACCTTCCCAGGGCAGTACTCTTATTTCCACATTTTTTATGCTTGGATGAATTTATTAGACTGCTATTCAGTTGAGGACCACACTGATAAGTCCTGAAGGTGTTACAAGAATTAATTGAATGATAGTTATGAATGAAATGTAGGCATGACTACTCCAAAGTATTGTTGAAAAGAATTTTATTGAGGATATGAGAGAGAGAGAGCGAGTACAGTTTAAGAAGAATCTCAGATGCCAAAGATCCCATAGAAACCATTGACTCAACAGTCAAAGAAAACGCAAAATGCAAAAAGCTTGTAACCCAAAACAGCCAGGAAATCCAGGACACAATGAGAAGACCAAACCTAAGGATTATAAGTATAGATGAGAGTAAAGATTTACAACTAACTGGAAAATTTAGATTACATGGACAATTTTCTAGACAGACACCAAATACCTAAATTAAACTAGGATCAAATAAACCTTCTAAACAGCTCCATAATCCCTAACAAAATAGAAGRAGTCATTAAAACTCTTCTAATGGAAAACAAAACAGAACAACAACAACCAGGACTAGATGGGTTTAGTGCCGAATTCTATAAGACCTTCAAAGAACACCTAATACCAATCCTCTTCAAACTACTCTACAAAATAGAAACAGAAGGAACATTACCCAATTTGTTCTATGAAGCCACAGTTACACTGATACCAAAACCTCACAAAGACCCAACAGGGAAAAAGAATTTCAGACCAATTTCCCTTATGAATATTGATGCAAAAATACTCAATAAATTCTTGAAAATGGAATCCAAGAACACATCAGAACAATTATTCACCATGATCAAGTAGGCTTAACTCAGGGATGCAGGGATGGTTTAATATATGGATATCCATCAACATAATCCACTGCATAAATAAACTCAGGGAAATAAAACAAATGATCATCTCATTAGATGTTGAAAAAGCATTTGACAAAATTCAACACCTCTTCATGTTAAAAGTCCTGGAACTATCAGGAATTCAAGACCCACACCTAAATATACAGCACACCAGTAGCTAACATCAAAGTAAACAAAGAGAAACTTGAAGCAATCCCACTAAAATCAGGGACTAGGCAAGGCTGCCAACTCTCTTCCTATCTATTCAATATAGTACTTGAAGTTATAGCTAGAGCATTTAGACAACAAAAGGAGGACAAGGGGATACAAATTGGGAAGGAAGAAGTCAAAATATCACTATTTGCAGGTGATATGATAATATACTTAAGTGACCCCAAAAATTCCACCAGAGAACTCCTAAGCTTGATTAAAACTTCAGCAAAGTGGCTGGATATAAAATTAACTCAAACAAATCAGTAACCTTCCTATA
>BDUI01008276.1:8720-20578 GCA_002335545.1 Apodemus speciosus
AAAACATATTTAATATGAAGACAAAAGACATCCTCTGTAACCATACAAAATCAAATTCATATGAAAAAAAATCATATTATTTTTAAATATAGTTCACAGGCCTTGTGGGTATTTTCCCTTTAATAACAAAGAAAAAATTTACATAGCATGGGCGAACACATCTTATACTCTCATGTCAATTTTTTTTTATGACTGAAAATCATTATGGTTCAACATTCTTTTAGTCCTTAACTATCATTTCAGAATCATAGAAAATATTTTTAAAGACTGGAAAAAATCACTATTAGAACATTTATTCCTTGTAAGAAGTTTGGTATAAATTGACTAAGAATTAAAAGTAATGTGTCTAATATCCACTTATAACTGAGTACATACCATGCATGTCCTTTTGTGTTTGAGTTACCTCAGTCAGGATAATATTTTCTTCCTATATCCACTTACCTTCAAAATTCATGATATCCTGGTTCTCAATGACTGAGTAATATCCCATCATGTAGATATACCACATTTTCTGTATCTATTCTTCAGTTGAAAAATATCTAAGTGGTTTCTGTTTTCTGGCTATTACAAATAAAGCTGCTACAAACATAGTTGACCAAGTGTCCTTTTAGGATGGTAGAGCATCTTTTATTTATATGCTCAGGAATAGTATAGCTGGATCATAGGAAGAACTATTTTCAACCTTTTGAGAACCAGAGTGGTTGTACAAGTTTGAACTTACACCAGAAGTAGAGGAGTGTTTCCCTTGCTCCATAACCTTGTTAGCATGTTCTGTCCTTTGAGGATAGCCATACTGTAATCATCAGACCCAAAGAAACCAAATAGCTAGGCAAGCACAAGGGAAGATGCTTGAATCTTTCTCAGAAGTGAAACAAAATAGATTTCTGAGGTCTATGGTAGGAGGAAACTGGGTGGAAGTGTAAACAGAGAAGGGAGTGTGGTAAGGGGATAGGAATCATATGTACAGAAAGCAGGGGAGAGAGAAGGAAGATCTGCTGAGTAGCAGAGGTAATCTCTAGGATCTGACAGAGAACTGGAATGGGGAAATTCCCCAGAAGATCTAAGGGGGCAACTTTTGATGGGATTTCTCACAGTGGGGGATATGGATCCTGAAGTTGTCACTCTCTATAGCTAGGCAGAACTCCCAGAGAAAGGATAAGGATGAGAACTCACCCACAACACCTTTGGCCCCAACTATGTTCTGCCTACAAAATGTGCAGGGACAAAGATAGAGCAGTGTCCAAAGAATGGCCAACCAATGTCTGACCCAAATTCTGACCCATCCCATGGGCAAGAACCAAACCCTGACATTATTAATGATACTCCCATACTTTTGCAGACAAGAACCTAGCATAACTGTCTTCTGAGAAGCTCCACCCAACACTCAATAGAAAGAGATGCAGAGACTCACACCCAAACAGTGTGGAGCTCAGGGAGTCTTATAGAAGAGTTAGGAGAAAGATTGATGGTCCCAAAGAGCACAGGGAATCCACAAAAAGACCAACAGAGTCAACTAAGCCTTGGGTGCTCCCAGAGATGGAATCCCCAACCAAAGAATAAGCATGGGTTGGACTAGGCCCCCTTCACATATGTATCATATGAGTATCTTCATCTTCATGCAAGTCACCCAAACAACTGAAACAGGGGCTGTCACTGAGCATGTTGCCTGCCTGCCTGCCTGCCTGCCTGCCTGCCTGCTTGCCTATAGATCCTGCATGCCTAAATGGACAGCCTTGCCTGGCTTCAGTAGAAGAGGATGTACCTAGTCCCACAGCAACTTGATGTGTGGTGTGAAAAATAGGGAGTGAGGTAGGGGTAGAGTGTGGCATGAGTGTGTGGGGTGTTGACACCCAGAAGGAGGCTTCCTCTTCTAAAGGGAACAGAAGGAAGAATTACATGAGGGAGTACTGGGGGGAAAGGAAGAGCAGATATGAGTTGTAAAATTAATAAATAAATTTATGTAATGTAATGTGTCAGTTTATGGTATTTTCCATGTTCTGCTTCAAGAATTAAAGTTTTTCTTGAGCTAGAAAATAAAAAAGGTTTGGAAAAAATATTTTCAAAGTAAAAAACACATTATTAAGTAAACTTATTAAGTACATGTACGCTGATACAGCTAATTTCAGTAGCTTTTTTATAAGTTATTACAAATAAAATAATAGCACATCTGAAAGTAATTCACTCTATTAATAGTGAGCCTTTTTGGCATACAAATAGAATCCAGATTTTTAAAGAGTTAAAAAGAGTTACTGTTGATGTTGATAGTTTTATACTTTTAAGAAGTGCTGTAATTTGTCCTGTGAGCTTGTTAAAAAGATACCCAGAAGTTTAATGAGATGCATTTGTGGGGGTTTCTATGATAATATATATGGAGACATTAGATCATGAGGGTTCTGAAATAGTAGGCTCATAAACCCTTGACGAATCTATAATATGATGATACTGTAGAGAGGTGATGAAAGTTAGGAAGAGCAGACTAGTTGAATAAAGTAGGTCGCAGGGACACGTTTCTTGCRTTATATATCCCTTTGGATTCTTCAGATATTAATCATTTCTCATCTCTCATTGTAATCATGTGAATTGATCTACACTGCCATATATCACACCATGGTGGATTGACACCTCTAAATCTAACATAGTTTTCTTCCTTAAGTAGTTTTTGTCAAGTATCTCTATCACACCACAAAAAAATAATATAGTAAATCAGTACTTGTAGAGTCATTACTGTAATAAACCATGTATGTTTTCATTCTTTAGAGAGCTAATTTGCAAGATTGTAGGGAAAAATCTTAGAACATTCTAAGGAGATCTAAATAGYTGAATCTTGTGAAACTCGAAGGTCAGTGTCTTACTTAGGGTTTCCATTACTGTAAAGAGACACTATGACCAAGGAACCTTTTATAAAGTACATTTAATTGGGGCTGCCTTACTGGTTCTGAGATTAARTCCATTATCACCATGGTAGGAAGCATGGCAGGGCAATACATAGGAAAGAATTGAAAACATGTGGAGAACCCAAGATGTTAGAGATACCAGAAATAGGGAGCATCTATTGAGGAAAGATGTGATGGCCGAGTGGACAAATCCAAAAGAAAACTATGTTGGTACCAACAGCAAAGTCAGTGGGTGTGCACTTTTTCAAACTATTTGGAGTTCAAGTAATGACAATCTTTACTACATACTCTCCTCTTTTTCATGTTTGCAATGGGAATGTCTATTTGTCATTGAATAATGAAAATATGTAAATCATTAAACTTGGTTATACAAGAACTCACAGCTACAGTTAGCACAGATCTCAAAGGATCTTTTGAATTTGGGCTTTTGAATAAAATTGAGATTATTAGACTACAGGGCAATTTAGAGAAGATCTAAAGAATTTTTCCAATGTGAGATAAATATGAGGGTTCTTTGAGGGGGGGTTTATGGTTTAATAGGTGTTGAGTTGACAATGGGTAGACTTGTGATAGCCAACTTTATTTGTAAAATTGATTGGATTAAGAAATAGCTGGAGCTCTTTGGTTCTTTTTTCCTCTATGGTTCTCCTGGGTTGCTCTTGGTTTCCTTGCGCCTGCTCTCCTCTCACTCCCATTCCCTAAGACCTGGTTCTGTCTGAATTCTTCCAGATGCATGCCTGCGCTTCTCATTTTTACAATAAACCTGTTCAACCTCATAAACAAGAAGGAAAAGAAAAAGAAAAAGAAAAGAAATTTAAAAAATAACTGGGATATTCTTGAAGCTTGATTCTAGTTGTACCTCTGATGGTGTTTCTGTAGACAAATAATAAGGAAGTTGACCAAAACAAAGGACAAATCTCTTCATCAAATCATTTGTTTGCTTGTTTGTTTGTTTGACTGATTGATTAGTTAGTTAGTTAGTTAGTTAGTTAGTTAGTTAGTTAGTTAGTTAGTTAGTTATTTGAGGCAGGGTTTCTATGTGTAGTCCTGGCTGTACTGGAACCGACTATGTAAACCAAGCTGGTTTTGAACTAAGAATTCCTCCTGCCTCTGCCTCCTGAGTGATGAGATTAAGGACGTGTGCTACCAACTCCTTTTAATCATAGTGAAATAAGATTAAATGGATAGTGAAATGTAAAAAATAGAGTCTAGTTCAGTTAAGTAGTTCATGGGTGGTCAATACTGGGACTGTACTTCACACTTGTCTCTCTGTCTCTACCCACTAAGAAGGGAATAAGCTCTTCCACCACACTCTTCTACTGCCCTGATGTTTTCCCCAAACATATAAAACTGAATGAAAATTTCAAAGAACTAATTTAATTTTTAAAATAAATGAAACTGATAATGACAAAAAGATTGAGAATGGGATGGAGGAAGTAATGATTTTTTTAAAGAGGCAAAGGATAGTTTTTCTTATAGAGTTACACATGTTGATTCACTTTAGTCTTGAGCAAAATGAACAATGCCAAAGATATCACATCTGCTTTCAACTAGAGAGTTTTAAATGCCCATTCTTAAGTGCCGTTCACATTTGTCATTATCCTTTGTTTTTGAAACAAGGGCTCTCACTGTCCTAGAACTTATTGTGTAGGTTAAGCTGGCTGTCCAGCAAACCCCAGGAATCAGGATGTCAATACCTCCCAGCACCAATACAATGGGACTGTTTTTGCATTTATTGGATTAAATGCAGGTTCTCATGCACACTTTGCCAGGTAAACTAGGGCCCCAGCCTCTGAAACACCTACAAATTTTATGTGCATAAAAATATTACATGTATTACATGTAGTTAAAAGATACTGAGATTCTCAGCTTTCTTGCTTATAAAATGAATGAAATTCACAGTTGACTTAAACTTGAGAGTAATTTGAGATATTGGACTGAATTTCCATTCTATTTTCCATTGCTGTGTAACACTAGTGGTAAACAGTTTTCAYACATTGAACAGGATCATTGTTTTACTTCCTTTACTTCCAGTTTAATATAACCCTGTTAATCATTTCTATTGGAAAACTAAAGCAAGTACTTAGAGTACATATTAAGTTTTGTTAATGCAGTGGATTACAGATTACAAATCAGGGTGATTTTGTATTTTTTTAAAGGACATAATACTARGGTCAGAGGAAGCTGATTGAATCCATTACTTGGGGAGATATAGTTTAAATATTGTCCCCAAGCCTTTCCTGGTAACCTAGATAYAAGATAAATAATTTGCAAAATCTTTTCATGGACTTGAAATATTGTATATAAACATATCCACATACCTGGCTTATGGAATATAATTGATATTAAATATTAGTATCTAAGAAGTTCTAGATGTTTCTTTTTGAATCCATGTCTTCATGTTAAAAGTAATCTATGTTTGAGACAAATGGTGGGAGTTTTGGCAGGATACAGTATTTTTGGACTCAAGTGTCACAGTTGAAAAGCAAGAAGCATTAATGAGAACTCAGGCCCCTCAGATCCAACTGAAGTGTGTTGAGCCTTTGTAAAGCAGACTAATTAAAAACCTTCATTCTTGACCCAACTGTAAAGAGCAGCTGGCTAGCTGTGAAAGTTCTATAAACTGAGGAGCAGGAAAGGGATGCTAGAGGCTTCTCAAGGAAAATGGTACTCCCAGCTCTGCCTTGATTTTGATGGCTTAAAAAATGGGGAAAGTATTATAAGCTTCCAGATTCTGAAACAATTTAAAGAGGCAAAGACTTGGGAAGATCAGGGAATATCAGCTGATGAAATACAACAAAGCAATATRCTTACAATATCAAGGTGGGCACTCATTTGGAGGCTACTCGTCATGTGATTTCTGTTGTAGCATCCTATGAATCATAGTATTTAAAATTATAAACTCCTTTCCTCTTCTACCTAAAAATTAGTGTCGGTAAGAACCCCTGTGTTTATGAGTCACATATCCCACAGGAGTGAGACAAAATATACTGCATTAAAAAATGTTGTGGAAGATAAATCCATCCTGATAGTGAGCTAGTGAAAAGGAAAGGCCTGGAAACTAAAGCAGAAACATGGAGAACTGAAGAAGAAAATTCCAGGCAGATGACAAGGAAAGCAGCCATTCTAACCTGCCGGAGTCTGATTATTATGAAAAGGTGAATAGTACCTTCAGTAGGAATAAAAAAGTGTGCATATATGACATACATGACTAGAATTTTTTACAAAGAAACAAGGGATCAGACTAGAAACCAGATCATTTTATACTGTTCTTTTAAGTGGCAGAATGGCAGTACATCCATTTTTAGGTTGAAGAGCATGGAATAGATGGTCTCAGGCTGCAAATAAGGCTGAACTGCTTTGTTTCTATAAGTCAGCAGCTGCTTGCATCTGGCCACTTCCTTCCTATAGATGATTGCCAAACAGCAGTAATCAGTCACAATGCTTTTGTATTGAACTCAGCTATAGCCTTTAAAGGGTGATGGCAAGTACTAATCTATCTGAAGGAGCCAGGAATTGAAGTCCATTTGCCATCACATCATAGTCTTAAGCCATTCCAAAGACTCTATATAATGATGACAGTGACTTCAAAATGGGCCATTAAGTGTTTACCATAAATGGAATAAGTTCCAAAAGGTCCTTTTGGGGTGATTCAGCCACCATGTGTAGAGAAATAGAAGGCCAAGTCAGCAGATAGCTGCAGAGATTTGAAGAAGTCTTGAGCAGTGCTCTCCTGTGTTCTTTACTTCTTGGCAACTATGACTTCATCCTATGATTTAATGTTTTCTCTGAAATAAAAATGATATAGAAAATGCTTGAAAGGGAATGATAATGTAGGCATATGAGTTCAAAGACTCAGTTCATATCTGAAGTGAAGTGAAGGGTTAAACTCACTAAGAACCTCTGAGCACTATTCTCCATATCCTGTGCGATCTACTAAGATGTGCAAAAGGTGACATCACAGGKAAAATGCTTTGAATAAAGAATATTATTAACTATCATCATTAAAATATTAATAAATTAATGTTAAAATAAAATAAATTATTAATATATCTTTCATAAAGATTTACAAAGAAATATGGGATCAGGAAAAATTCCAATAAATATCCCTCTAGAGGATTTATATCATCACCAATTTCAAAAACATAAATAAAATAAAATGAGCCACAGATAGATGTATTGGTACTGAGGAAAGAAAAAGACCTGACAAGGGGAAAGACAAGAAACTGGTGCTCCACCTTACTGCCATTCTTAGCAGGCCATTGCTTCATTAGTAATGTAACTTTGGGATTCTTTTAGAACAACTTCAAAGATTTCAATGTATCTTCCTTAAAACTTAGAAGCTAAATATTCTGTAAACCCTGTTCCCTGCCTACCTTTTCCTCAAGTTGCCAGAAAACATGTGAACTTTTAAGGACTGGCCACTGCTCTAAGGCAGCTGAGAAAGTTTGGGATTCTAGGACATCAATAAATATTCTGACAGGATACTTGGGGTAGTTCAGCCTTGACCTGTGGCAATGAGTATTGTCTGTGAATTCACTTTCCTATCAGACTTTGAAATTAAATGTAGCAGTCTGCATAAAAGATATGTCAGGAAAGAATGCCTAGCCAAAATTATTCATTCCCTGCCTCGTTGACTGTGTGCTGCATATGATAGTCAAATCAGAAGTGGAAACTTGTAGGGGAAATGACAACTTAATAAAATTAGGAGGGATGTCAGGCAGATAAAGGAGGCAAAACCACTCTGTGTTTCCCTTACTTGTAGATAAACACATAGAGAAGAACTGAGACAGAGAAAATAAAATGAATCATCACAAGTGCTTTATGGTTCTGAGACTATCACATCAAAATTTCTGAGGTTGGAGGTCTTGCATCAAATACACTCATTATCTCTCAAWTTTAATAATCTTTAAATTAGAAACCAACAGATTACTTGATCCTATTGCTTGTATTGTTTAAGCTAAATATTATTTCTATAATATTTAACAGTCAAAAACCATTGAAGCTCAAAGAATAAAGTAGCTAGTTCATGGTGGTACATATTCTGTCACAGTGGCCTGATAGAAGGGAACAAAACTTCAGAGAAGGCAAACAACAGAGAGGCAGGAAATAAAAGAGACAGTTTTCTTGTTAGGAGTGTGTGTGTGTGTGTGTGTGTGTGTGTGTGTGTGTGTGTGTGTGTGTGTGTTTGTGTGTGTATTATGCATGAATATATTGTGTATGTATGTACTTCTGAATGTATGTAAAATGCAATATTCTTGTAAATAGCTTATTATTCTTTTGTTTTTACTTTTTTTTAACACCCACATCCAATAGAGGGCTAATATCTAAAATATATAAAGAAATCAAGAAGTTAATCACCAAAAAAAAAAAAAATGACCCAATCAAAAATGGTGTATAGAACTAAACAAAGAATTTACAACAGAGAATCTCGAATGGCTGAGAAGCACCTTAAGAAATGTTCAAAGTCTTAGTGATCAGAGAAATGCAAATCAAAATGACCCTGAGATTCCACCTTACAGGATTCAGAATCGCCAAGATCAAAACTTCGGGTTATGGGACTGTGAAAGGCAGTCTGTGGCCTGGTTAAGCGAGGCTTACTCCAGAGACCCAGTAGAATATTCTACAAGGGTCAAAACCAGGGAGCCACTTTCCCAGATACGTAGGCTCCTGACACCAACTCCATACTCCTGCCTACTGAACTCCATACTCCTGTGGCCATCAGAGTCCCCAAAAGTTGCACCTGAGGCTTTGCTTGCTTGCTCCCCCTACGGGAACACCTAAATACTGCTTTCATTTTTCTTTTTCTTTTTTCTATTAGATATATTCTTCAGTTACATAATGCTTTTCAACTCAAGATTTTCTTGCTTCCTTATTTAAATGATTATTTCTCTCACTAGTATTCGTGATACATGCCCAAAATTTTCAACTTGTTTAAAATTTTCTTTTTTTCTTTTTCTTTTTCTTTTTTTATTCCATACATTCTTTATTCACATTTCAAATGATTTCCCCTTGCTTGGATCCCCCCTCCCCAAAAGTCCCATAAATCCTTTTCCCTCCCCTTGTTCCCGACTCACCCCCTTTCCATTTCCCTGTCCTGATATTCCCCTACACTGCTGCACTGAGACTTTCCAGCACCAGAGGCCTCTCCTTCCTTCTTCTTGGGCATCATTTGATAGGTGAATTGTTTCTTGGGTAGTCAGAGCTTCTGGGCTAATATCCACTTATCAGTGAGTGAATACCATGTATGTTCTTTTGTGACTAGGTCGGCTCAGTCAGGATGACACTCCCCAGGTCCACCCACTTGCCTAAGAATTTCATGAATTCATTGTTTTTAATAGCTGAGTAGTATTCCACAGTGTAAATATACCACCTTTTCTGTATCCATTCCTCCATTGAGGGACATCTGGCTTCTTTTCAGCTTCTGGCTATTATAAATAGGGCTGCTATGAACATAGTGGAGCATGTGTCCTTATTACATTCTGGGGAATCCTCTGGGTATATGCCCAGGAGTGGTATAACAAGGTCTTCCAGTAGTATCATGCCCAGTTTTCTGAGGAACCACCAGACTTATTTCCAGAGTGGTTGTACCAGCTTGCAACACCACCAGCCGTGGAGGAGTGTTCCTCTTTCTCGACATCCTTGCCAGCACCAGTTTTCTTCTGAATTTTTGATCTTAGTTATTCTGACTGGTATGAGGTGAAATCTCAGGGTTGTTTGATTTGCATTTCCCTGATGACTAAGAATGTTGAACATTTCTTTAGGTGCTTCTCAGCCATTCAATATTTCTCAAGAGAAAATTCTTTGTTTAGCTCTGTACCCCATTTTTAATAGGGTTATTTGGCTCTCTGGAGTCTACCTTCTTGAGTTGTTTGTATATCTTGGATATTAGCCCTCTGTCAGATGTCGGGTTTTTGTCATGGATATCTTGTTTTCTCAATCTATGGTAATTGAGAGTTTTGCTGGGTATAGTATTTGTGTTCTCTTAGGGTCTGTATGACATCTGCCCAGCAGCTTCTAGCTTTCATAGTCTGGTGAGAAGTCAGGTATAATTGTGATAGGTCTGCCTTTTTGTGTTATTTGTTTTTCCCCTTACTGCTTTTAATATTCTTTCATTTTTTTCTTTTACTTTTCTTTCTTTCTTTTTTGTGCATTTGTTGTTTTGATTCTTATGTGATGGGAGGAATTTCTTTTACAGTTCAATCTATTTTGAGTTCTGTAGGTTTCCTGAATGTTTATGTGCATCTCTTTCTTTAGGTTAGGGAAGTTTTCTTCTGTAATTTTGTTAAAGATATTTACTGGTCCTTTACGTTGGGAATCTTCATTCTTTTCTGTACCTATTATCCTTAGGTTTCATCTTCTCATTGTTTCCTGGATTTCCTGGATGTTTTGGATTAGGAGCTTTTTTGTATTTTGTATTTTCTTTGGCTGTTGTGTCAATATTTTCTATGGTATCTTCTGCACCTGAGATTCTCTCTCCTATCTCTTGTATTTGTTTGGTGATGACTCCTGATCTCTTTCCCAGATTGTCTATCTCTAGGGTTGTATCACTTTGTTATTTCTTTATTGTTTCTACTTCCAATTTTACATCCTGGATAGTGTTTTTTGTCAATTCCTTCACATCTTTGGTTGTTTTTTCTTGTAATTCTTTAAGGGATTTTTGTGTTTCCTCTTTAAAGGCTTCTACCTGTTTACCTGTGTTCTCCTATATTTCTTTAAGGGAGTTATATATGTCCTTCTTAAACTCCTCTATCAGCATAATGAGATGTGATTTTAAATCAGAGTCTTGCTTTTCTGGAGTGTTGGGGTATCCAGGGCTTGCTTTGGTGGTAGAACTGGGTTCTGATGATGCCATGTAGCCTTGGTGTCTGTTGCTTATTTTCTTGTCCTTGTCTCTTGCCATCTRGTTATCTCTGGTGTTAGCTGGTCTTGCTGTCTCTGACTGTGGCTTGTCCCTCCTGCATGCCTGTATGTCAATACTCATGAGAGACCAGTTCTCTCCATCAGGAATTTAGATATGGAAAACTGTGACATAGGGTTAGCTCTGGGGTGCAGAAGAAACTAGAAGCATCCTGTTCCTGGCTGTTCCTTGCTTTCTGTGTCCTAATGGCTCTAGGCAAATCCCTCTTGGGCCCAAAATTTGAGCAGAAGTGGTAGTCTTACCTGTGCTCACAGGCTTGTGAGCACTCCTAGGAGACCAGCTGTCTCCCAGTGGTATTTGGGTATATAGTGCTGTGGCACAGGATCAGCTYTGGTTGCTGTTGCACAAGATCCTTCTAGCTTTTGTCATGATCTATGGGATTCAATGACTTTCTCCCATCTAATTGTACCTTAGCACCTGGCAATAAACCATTTCCCACTATGCYTCCCTCATTCTCTCCCAAACCTCTGATATGATTTTTTTTTGTTCATAGTGTCCATTTTTATTGATATCAAAGGTTTACACATATGCATTAGATCATGTGGTATTTTACATTTTATGTATGGCTTATCTTCTTGACATAATGACCTATAATTGTATCCATGTTACTTCAAGTGGCTGGAGAAACCACAGAGTGATTTTGAATATTCRGAAATATGAACTTAGAGTTTTCTGCCAGTACAGAAAAAGCTATTAATCAGTTTTGACTTTTAGCTAATAKAGAAAATATGATTTTATAAAACAACTTATCTGGTTGGAGAGATGTTTCATTGAACAATGTCATGCAAGCATGAGGACATAAGTTCAGACATCAGTGGAGGTGCAAAACGCTGGATCTGCAAAGGAGGAGACAGCAAGATCCCTGCGGTATACTGATCAGGTAGGATTGGGGTGGGGTTTTTTTTGTAATTTTCAAGTGCATTGGGGGTGGGGGCTGTGCACAAAGGTCTTTGGAATTGGAGTTCCAGGAAGTTGTGAGCTTACCAGTGTGGGATAACTGAACCAGAGTCCTCTGCAAGATCAGAATAGTTAAGCACGCGCAC
>BDUI01008277.1:0-20497 GCA_002335545.1 Apodemus speciosus
TCCCCGATGCAAGAAAACAGCCTCAATACCAAAGATATTTGTGCACAAAGCAGTCACAGAACAGCAAACAATGCACACTTCTTGCAAAGGATGTCCTAAATGAATTTGCGCTATGCTTTGTTTTTCAACAGAAGCAGATCAGCAGTTCATAGGAATTTATCATTTTCATCAATAAAGATAAGAAGTTATGGGGCACATGAGCTTGTGGAATATACTCAAGATGGTGACTTTTTTGATGTAAGAAAGCCCTTTTTTCTGTAGGAGATGTAAGAGATCAGTAAACATAAAATCTTAGTTACAACCCGAAGTTTGTTCTAAACTGTGTAGGTATGAAAATAAATACAATATAACCTCTATTGTTAAACAAGTTTCTCTGAAGCTGCTCTTTACTTTCAAAAGATAACAAACACCCTGAGCACTGCATGTTCTGTGTGTAGAGCCAACTTGCTTTTCTAGGACTGACCTGAGACTCTAAGCAGTTTATCATGTTTATTTTTTATTATATTTTTTTGAGTGTGTGTTTGCACATTCATGGATATGACTGTATGTGTGCACATGTGCATATGAGTGTGGAGACCAGGGTATTTCTGGGTATCAAGCTCCATCTTGTTTTCTGAGACTGGGTCTGTCATGGAACCTGGAACTTGCTGATTCAGCTAGACTGACTGGCAAGCATGGTCCTGGGAGACACCATCTCCTCGCTGTGAATTAGGGGTATGAGTTGCCACCCCCAAACTTTTACATGGATATTTACCCTCATATTTATACATGTGTATCTACTACCCTGATTTTTAGAACATTTAGAAAACCATTTAATAAAGAAACTTCATTAAACAGTTTTAGGACAAACAGTACAACCAACATGGTAACCAGTCCTTTGCTAGCTCCATTCCCAGACTTGTAAAGATGCCCCTTGTTCTAGATTCTAGAATCTTGTTCTATGGAGCTGATCTTATGTTCTTGTCCCCATGGATGAGATGAATGATATGGTATCATTAGCCTCTTGCTGTTTATTGAAGGCAGTGGCCCTCAAAACATTGTTAGGAGACATCATCACTGTTGCTAGGAATCCTGTTAAAAAAATACAAATCTGGGGCCTTTTCTTTCAGATCTACTGAGTCAGAAATTCTGGGAACATACCCACACATTTGTTTCAATAAACCCTTCAGGTAATTTTCATATTGAGTTAAGTTTGAGAGCCACTCAAGGAACTCCATTGAGCCTCCATTCCTGGCAACAAATCCATTCATGCAAGGCTGAGTATTTCAATGAAATGAGATGTTGTGAGACAGTACTTAATGAAGTCCCTCATGGCTTAGGTTGGGGTAGGGAATATCTGTAAAATATAGCCTACAAGACAAATCCCACTTCTTTTATAAATAAAGTTCTATGGGTACACAGCCATGCTTGGTTGGTAAAATATTGTCTATAGCTAGTTTTTGCTGCAATCACAGAGTAGCTATGATAAAGATTGTGTGGCCTACAAGGCAGCCAGTATCTATTCTCTGACTATAGAAGAAGTTTGCTACCATCTGGCCTAGACTACTTGCATGATGGATGGACATTATGATGGGAGGTTTGTAACCAGAGATCAGGTGATAACATCTAGTATCCCCAAGACACTTCTTGGGGGTCATTGGAAGCTGGTCCATAATCAATTTTCATAAAATCACTCACTGATGAGTAGACCCACGGACGTCAAATTGAAGAACACATATAAAAGTTTAATTTCTGGCTGCCTTTCCTTTCTGATTTGGGAATGTAAGTCTTAGGTGGTACTCATGGATCTGCTGGTGTGCCCCATGCTTAGGGACACTTTAATTCAAGTGGTTCCTGACAATTAGGGACACACTGGCTGGAGGTTAAGGGTAGTCATCAGAGAATACCATGCAAGTGAACGGGCCTGAAACTATGTGTTGCCCTCTGAAGACTTTGCCTTTTCCTATCTTAGGGCTCAGAACAATGAAATTGTTTCTTGGACCTCTCTTTTCTTAGATTTCTTGCCTTTTTTTCTGATCTCTAAAATCTACTTCCCAACCTCACATTTCCCATGTCCAGATGCTTCCAAGCCTTGAGTCAAAGGAGTGGGCAGGTAGAATCTTATGTGACTGGGGCTTTGCTTTAAATTCCTGTTCCCTATGTCAGGACTCATCCTTTGGGAGATAACCTCTGATTTTTAGGAAAGATTCCTCTTGCCCATGGGTATGTCTTCCTTTGACGGTCCCAAGAGAAAAAGCTGAAGACAATGCGACATAATTACCGAAACATGAACATTTGTTTAAGGGAGCTTTGCAAGAATCATCTGCTTATTAGGTCATGATGCCTGGACTCTATTAAAGGAAGATTAATGAAATATGATATGTGACCAAGAGTGTCCAAGAAGCAGACAGCTAGATGACTTAGCTCAGTCTCTCTTTAACTCATGGTAGAAGTTCTACAATTACCTTAGATCTGGCATCCTTCTTCATTTTCACTTGTCCAGGTCCCTGTATTTTAAGTTTCTTGTGAGCCATAGCATCTCTTTGCTGTAGCTTGGCTCAGGAGTGTTCAGCAAAGACCTGTATGTTAAAAGCTTGGCGCTGAACTTGGTACTATTGGGAAGTGATGGAAACTTTAATAGGTGGAGTCTAGTGCAAGAAACATGTTATGAGGGGCATGTATCGTAATCTAGCCCCTTACTGTTTGTTTCTCAGCTTCCTGGTTACCACGAGGCAATCAGGGCAGCTCTGCCATGTGCTCCCACCATAATGTATTGTCTTGGCCACATCCCCAGGCAGTGTATCCAAGTGTCTGTGGACTGAAACCTCTGAAGCCATGAAGCAAAACAAACCTCTTTTTTTATTAATTCATTCAACTTGGCTATTATGCTACAGGAATGGGAAATTAATGAACAACATTCTTCATTTTAATATCCCTGGCACATTGCTGGACTTACAGAAGACTTTCAACAGATCGATGAAGAAGTGACTGCACAGATGAGACATGGCAGCCTGGTCAATTGGAGGAGAGACATGATGCTGCCTTTTTCTTCTGTTCTAGCATTCCAGCAATATGAATGGATTCATCACGGTTATGGTAACATCAGGATTTTCACAGCTTTCCTTTTCCTTGTCTAAGATTAAGAAAGTCTTAGAACAACCACTTTTTATTGTAGACTTTCAAATCCACATTGAAGCCCTACCAGGAAAAGTATCTTCTTGTCCTAGATTCAGATGACCCAAAAGTAATTTTCTAATATTTTTGGTGAAAGAGAAATAACAGGTAAAATATCTCAACTGACACCTAAATTCTAGTTGGTTTCCCCATCTCTTACCATTTATTACATTTTCTCCCACTTGAAGTTTGCTGCATAATTCCTCTTTTCTGAATGAATCTTACTGAAGAAAGCACTTCACTATCAACTGTTGTTTGGATTCAATAACACTGAAATCATTGGCCTATCAACCAGCCACAAATTCAAGCCGAAACAAATTGTATGGGGAAATTGAGGGATTGGAGAGACAGCTTAATGGCCACGAGCTCTTGCAGAGAGGAACAAGGTTCAGTTCCCAGCCTGTAGATGGTGGCTCACAACCATCTGTAACTTCAGTTCCAAGGAATCTAACATTCTCTTCAGGCCTCCACAGACACCAGGATGCATATACATACATACATGCAGACAAGCATCCACATGCACACAAATACCCACAAGCAGACAAACACCCACATGCATACAAACAATAAAATAAAATGAATAAAACACAATGGTGCCTGAACAAAGAATATGGAAGTCAAAAATAGAAACTGCTTCGCTGTAAGTTTCAGACATAGTAGGTGAACAAAGGGACACACAAGCAACAGCTGTCCCACATGACAACATAAGAGATGGTGTTATTTAGCACAAAAAGGCTTCAGCCAGATGTATAAGAAAGATCTTATCTGGGATTCACTTTTCCCTGTAATGCATGTTAGCTTAGGCAACCCTCATCAGCAATTGAAAATAGAAGACTTCACATTTCACATATGGAGCATACATGTTCTAATTACTCCGGTTGTCATGTCTTTGACTAATTCAAAGACTAGCTCACTCATGATTAGGATAGGCCTCTGACCCGTGCCATCTGATCCTTGATCTGATGTTGCCTGACTCTAGTAGCTCTTGCCACAGCTAATGATTGTCCCTCCCTTCCATTAAATATAAACTTGGAGATTACCTAGAGAAGGGATCCATTTGCAAAGTGAGCTAGAGCTGAAAGTGTGAGCTCACACAGGACAAGATAGGCCGTGTGCAAGTCAAAATGGTAAAAGAACAAGAAACATGAGTGAGCAGAAGCTGGAACATGGAGAAAGAAGCAGATATTAGAAAAGTATGTATTAGAGAAAATGGAACTGAGATAGGAGTCTATGAGTCCCCCAAATCCTCTTGAAGGTTACATACTCTGAATTTTGAACCTTCGAACATGCTGGGGAGTGGAGCTCTGTGTATTTGTTTAGAATCTTCTGACAACCTGTGGTTTCCAGGACCTATTCATAAAGCATTTTCTAGGCACAGGTATCTGTATTCCTTGTGATAGCTCGACTTAATTTTATTCAGTTGTTGTTTCTTAGAACTCAAAAGAGGCTAACTGAAAACAGAAACTTGAAGCTTTTGATTAATGGAGCTCAATGTGAGGCAGCCCAAGCTGCATACAAGGTACCAAAAGAATAATATATGCTAATTTAAGGCATGGGCTTCCAAATGCTTAAATGATAGCTAGTTAAAACCCAATCCCATGTTGAACTTTCAGACCTTTGTTCACATGGAATCAGGTAAAGTGGTTGCTTCTCAGGCCAAAGGGACAGGACATAGAGGTCTGAATCAGCTATTCTTTCATCTGCAGGTCATTCCAGGGAACCTGTTCCTAGCTGGTGGCATAGGTGGTTTCCAGACAGATCATTACTTGTTTGGACTTGGTTGATGTCTATAGTATCATGCTTTCCAGATTTTCCTTGTCTGTGCCTATAACGTAGGTACTGTGTAACCAAAGCCAGGCTAGGTCCTAAAGACTGCATACAAGTTCTTAAAAACACAACTTCTTTTCCCACATAAATAATGATATAAATACCTGTATTAGTCAGGGTTCTCTAGAGTCACAGAACTTTTGGGTAGTCTCTATATATTAAAAGAATTTGTTGGTGACTTAGAGTCTGTAGTCCAAATCCCAACAATGGTCAACAGCAGCTGTGGATGGAAGTCTGTGGATGGAAGCTGTGGATGGGACTATGGACACATGGTCTTGCTCTGCAACTTCCTTTCTATTTGACCTTGGGCAAACCACATATTGTTAACCCTCATCTGGGCAGTGGGAGTCGGTGTRCTTTGAAGAGTTAGTTGTTTGGAACATTAAAGGAAGGGTGGGAGTAAAGCATTTTTACGAACTCTGAAGTGCTATAGCCTAGTGCTTAGTCTTTGCAGTCCCTATTGACTGCTGGTAGGTCCGGGACTGTTCTACACCTTGACAGGGGAGTGATCTAGCAGTTGCCCAGTCCCACAAGGTAAACAGGCAAAGAGAGAGAGAGTGAATCTTCCTTCTTCCAATGTCCTTATATAAGTCTCCAGGAGAAGGTGTGGCCCAGATTAAAGGTGTATACCACCATGCCTGGATCTGGAACTTGCTTTGTCCCAGATGACCTTCAACTCAGAGATCTCCATGACTTAGACTTCTGGGATTCATAGCCACTATACCTCAAGATTTCCATGCCCAGATCCAAGTCAGAAACTTGTATCTCCCAGGATCCAGATTAGGATCATAGGTGAGCCTTCCAATTCTGGATTGTAGTTCATTCCACATATAGTCAAGTTGACAACCAGGAATAGCTACTACAATGCCCTTTGATTTTACAGGCCAGCCCTTCAGTGCTACTGAACCTGTGATTAATCTGATCCATAGAATCAATGCTTCTATTCCTGTTGAAACATTAGCAACCATGTTAAATATTGCCTCTTGTGATATAATGTACTTTAGCTCAAGCAGCAAGTAGAACATTTTCCCTTAACTCTTACCCTGGATGGAGATGAGAGCCCCATCCTCTCATAACTCTTACCCTGGATGGAGATGAGAGCCCCATCCTCTCATAACTCTTACCCTGGATGGAGATGAGAGCCCCATCCTCTGCCTCCCCTGCCTCGTACACATTCTCAGATCTAATCCATTTTCTTCCATGGTATCTATAAGACTTTACCCTTGTTCACACAAGTGACTTTTCTTGTCCAAATCCAGGACATCCTCTGAACACGATGTTCTTTTATTTTCATTTTAATGACCTTTGCTACCATCACATAGTTCCTGCTGCTTCCTTCTGTTGGAAAAGCCTGATGTTGGAGTCTTGAGCTTAAGGCAAGGAGCAGGAAAGAGTCCAAAGACATATCTTTTGTGAAGCTGGGTGTGTGTAATGGTGGTGAGGATTTTCCAGTTTGTAGAAACAGTGAAGCCTACAAGCAAACACGTAAGACAAGGAACCACATGGCTTGCCAAACAATTCCCTCACAGGGCTTTATTGGTGGTAGGGTAGTGAGTGGGTAGTGACCTTAGTTCTTCCAGATACACAATTCTACATCTTTGTCTTGGCTACATCAGATGTGGAGACTCAACTTCTAAAAGGAATTTAGAGGAGCCTTGCCCATGCCCAGAGATTATCTGTGTATACTGGCCACTCTTCTGGTTGCTGTGACATAAGCAACTCAAGGGACGAATAGTTTATTTTGGGCTCACAGTTTGAGGGTAGTTTCCACCATGGTGGGGAGGGTGTGGTTGGGAACATAGCTCTAAGTGTGACAGCAGGAGTGTGGGAGAGCTGGTCACAATGCATCTGTTGTTGGGAAGCAGGGAGACTGCTTGTTCAGCAGAGAGACTGCTTGTTCAGACTGCATGTTCAGCATGCTTTCTCCTATTGATTCAGTGAGGGCTATTAGGCCATGGTGTGGTGCCACCTGCCTTTCAGTGGGTCTTTCCCCTTCAGCTAAACCTCTCTGGAGACATTCAGATGTGACTTCCAGAGGATTCCAAATCCAGTCAAGTAGACAATGAAGAGTGATGTGACCATCATACTATCACTTGAAAACAACAAAAACTTGTGTGCTCCCTCTTAGATTTACAAAATAAAGATGTGGTCTTGGGTGCTAGATTTAGATCTGCCACTGAGCTTTTCAGAAGCCAGACAATGCTCTGTCAGGGAAATATGAGGTCTGCCTCACCTCTCCAAGCTCTGAGCCGACCCCCACTGAGAAGGCCCAGGGTGTGCTGCAAGTTAGAAGGAAGTAATTTTGAGTTTTAAAATTAGCTATGGATAAGCTACACATGGATAATCAGGCACTGACTGCAGCCTGGGCTCTAACTGAGCTTTAAGTCAATATTATAAGCTTGAATATTTATGGCTGTTTTGGTTTGTTTCCAAAAATGGATGAAAGCACCATCTTTCCTCCTGTTACACAAATGGAAAACACCAGAAAGGCAGGATTTGAAAACACCAGAAATGCTGTCCTAGCATTTTCATATTTACATTTTTCATCTTATTATTATTCCTCTGTCTCTTTCTCTCTCACTCTTCATCTCTGTCTCTATATCTCTGTCTCTCTGTCTCTCTCTCTCTCTCACAAACACACACACACACACACACACACACACACACACACATGTGCTCACATATGATGTGGGGAGGGTACACATGTGGAAGTCAGAGGATTCTCTTTTTATCCAAGAATCCAACTCAGGTTTTCAGGTTAGTTGGCAAAAGCTTTCCTGGCTGACCATTTGACCAAAGCCCATTTGTACATTCTAAAGTCTAAAGTCTGAAGGAAGACACAGAATGAAAGGGTTTTAAGACATCAGTGGTAGTTTGAGAATCTTGAATGCTCAGAGCAAAAGGTACCATTGAGCTCAGTGATTAGCTGTGGAGCTTAAAAAGCAAAATTGGGCATTCTAAGTGATGCCTTTGAACACTTTGGAGAGAGGAAATAACTTTAGTTTCCTCTCTCATAGTTGATGGTCACCTTTTGGGCCCAGCTATGACATTCCGTGGTCACTGGAAATTTCACCTCCTCTTGACTCCTCTTCTTTTTGGTAGGATTGCAGGACCCTTCAAATTAATTAGACTCCAATTAAATTGTATTTCTCTTTGATACCTTCACAATGTCCTTGAGATCAGTAAAATTGATAACAATGAGAGGGCTCTGACATGGGACTATGGACACGTGGTCTTGCTCTGCAACTTCCTTTCTATTTGACCTTGGGCAAACCACACATTGTTAACCCTCATCTGGGCAGTGGGAGTCGGTGTGCTTTGAAGAGTTAGTTGTTTGGAACATTAAAGGAAGGGTGGGAGTAAAGCATTTTTTACAAACTCTGAAGTGCTATAGCCTAGTGCTTAGTCTTTGCAGTCCCTATTGACTGCTGGTAGGTCCGGGACTGTTCTACACCTTGACAGGGGAGTGACACTGGTCATCTCCTTACCTGTCATTTTAGTCAGGGCTTCTATTCCTGCACAAACATCATGACCAAGGAGCAAGTTGGGGGAGGAAAGGGTTAATTCAGCATACACTTCTACACTGCTGTTCATCACCAAAGGAAGTCAGGACTGGAACTCAAGCAGGTCAGGAAGCAGGAGCTGATGCAGAGGCCATGGAGGGATGTTCCTTATTGGCTTGCTTCCCCTGGCTTGCTCAGCCTGCTCTCTTATAGAAACCAAGAATATCAGCCCAGGGATGGCACCACTCACAAGGGGCCCTCCCTCCTTCATCACTAATTGAGAAAAATGCCCCACAGCTGGTCTCATGGAGGCACTTCCCCAACTGAAGCTCCTTTCCCTGTGATAACTCCAGCCTGTGTCAAGTTGACACACAAAAACCAGCCAGTACACCTAGGGCATATCTAAGGAAATATGTCTTAAGTCTTGAGCAATCAGCTTTTAGGGTCTTAGTTAAAGATGATATTAATGTGCATTTACAATGGGCCAGGGATTCCACCAATGTTGGACAGACTTTATGCCATTGAATTCCCACGCTGACAATATGGGGCAGGATTCTTATATATATATATTAATTTTACTCATGTAAAAAATGATACAGAGTGGCCAAGAAACTTCCCACTTAGGCAACTTCTGGCTTACTATGAAGTTAACAACTAATACTGGTTAGGCTGGGAAATGTAGAAAGGTTGGTCTTATATTCCAGAACATTATGAAGTTGTCCAAAATGACTTAGAACTCTCTATATAACCCAGGCTAACCCCAAACTAGTGACATACCTATCTGCCTCCTATATACCAGGCTCATAGACATGCACCTCAGGCTTGCTTACGTGTCTCATTTTCTTCTACAGTGGATCTGCCTTTCATCAGAATAGAAGGAAGCAGACTCGCCGCTAGTAGACTGTAGTGGAAAGGATGCTTCCTGACTTCTGTGCTAGGTTAGAAAAGGCCATGCGGTTTCAGTGTGGGTCTTTCGGGACACTTGTTCTGTGGGTTTTCTTTGAGAGTGTTCCTTCCCAGAAACCTAACCTCATTGCTATGAAGTGGCATGTGGGGCACCTGTCACTGGTCCTACCTGGGTCCTGCCTTTAAAATCATTTTATCTGAGGTAGCAGTTGTATTTTGAAAAAAAAAAAGCTTCCAGATGATTCCAGCCTCAAGCCATTCAGATCTTCCCAACTGAGGCTCCAGGCATCAAATAACAGAGACCAGGCACCCTGTTGATACCCCAGCTGAATTCTTCACCTCCAGGCCTCATTTTGTTGCTTGAAGCTCTGCCACACAACAATAAATGACTTGGAACAGTTACTCTGCTGTTTTTCCTGAATTCTTTCAAGGGAATACCATTTGGAGTGGTCAAAATTCCCACTTCACAAGTACTGGATGCTCCTTGTGTGGGTATATCTATTTTGGTCTCCATTTTCCCAAGATCCTGAAGTCTAGAGACAGAAATGTGGAAAGACTTCACTCCACTTATCTCTGCTAAGTTATATTCTGGATAATCTTTAACCTTCTAAGGTATCCAATGAACTAAAACACTCATTTACCTAAAAGCTCAAGAAATTAGACTTGCCATGGTAGGGAGTATCTAGAAAATGTGAAGACGTTTAGAAGTTTTCCCAGAGACACAGGAAGGCCTCTTCTGCTCTTTCTGCTGGCTGAAGTGATGAGCAGGCAGGAATGGTATTCCCATTGAGAACATCAAGTCAACCCTAAGTGGGTTAACAAAGAAATGCCTCAGGGGCTGGGCTATTATCATTATGGTGTTCCAACAGTTGCCACCATGCCTGATCTTGATCCATCTCCCAGACAGCATCTCTGAGAACTTGTTAGTGAAGGCCAGCACTCAGAGCTGAACAGTCTCACCATTGGAAAGTTTGTCTGCAGGATGGGAACTCTGTGGGAGCAGAAGGTGTGTTTGCTCTGCTGCTTAATGGAGTTAGGCACTGAAGACTTATATCCATTTCCCAAGTCATGTCATTCCTACATGCCAATGGCAAGAACCAGAACAGAATCAGACTGGCACTTCAGGTATGGGAGGAAAATGGAAAATAAATGTTAGATCGGAGGAAACTTTTGTAGGATATTGGTTGGATAAAGTCACTCAGCAGTGAACACCAGGACCAACAGAGCCTAGCATACACATGGCAGCTAATGTTCACTGACCTACCACATTTACCTTCCCTTTTCTAGTCTCTGCTCCTTATTCTTAAGGAATAAGTCTTCCAGAGGACTCTTGGTTAGCAATATCCAACTGTTACACAATTTACAGTCTGCTCACCCATCTCTCGTCAGTCTTGATCACTGAGGTGATGTAGATCAGGTTAAGAAAAGTTAGACAAAGACCCCAAATCCCCCTGGAGAAGGAATTTTTCCCCAGATCCTTGCAACTTTCTTTCAATCTAGCCTTCTCCAGAGCTGTGAAGGAATAGCATTATTCCGTGACTTGATGCTCAGCTATCTCTTATATATGTATAAACTCATTTAATTTTTATATTGACTCTAGGAGGTACGACTGCTATTAATCCCATTTTGCGGATTGTCAAACAACTTTCTCAACACTACACAGCTTGTACATGGAGGAGCTTGTGTTATAGCAGCAAAGAGGCTTCACAATCTGCACCCCTAAGTCCTATGGAATTCTGCCTTCAGATATATAAAACTTACATATACTCAGATGTGTCTGAAACATTTGCCTGTATAAATGCTGAATAACTGAATAAAGAGTAGTTTATAATACAACATAAAATGAACTAGTGCTGGATTGGGTGGTATTTATTTCCAGCAGTTGGGGCTGAAGGTGAGGAGAGGCTGAGCGAGCTTCCCAGGCCTAGCATATAAATGTTCCTCGGATGACAGAAAACAAAGTCTTACTCATAGAAGAAAGATCCCTTGCTATTCCCCATCCCCCTCAGGATCTGAACAGATAATCAGAGCGTGCAGACATTCAGCAGTAATCAATTAGTACCTACTTTAGATTAAATTGAGAATATGTAAATTGGGCACCTCATCAAGGCTGCACAGAGCCAGTGATTTGAGACGCAGGCACCCCAACGACGTGCTGCAAACATACCAGTCTCTGTGACACAGAAGGGCATGCAAATCTTGTCCCACAGCTGAAGATTTTCTTAGACTGCAAAATCTGCTGTTCTACACACACACACACACACACACACACACACACACCATCCGCCCTTCTTCATCTTTCCAGAAGCACAATATTTTATAGCATCAGAAAGCTCTCTATGTTAGGCTCACAGACAGCAGAACATCTTTCAGCTTGGGCCATAATTCTATGTCCACTCAACATTTTAGAAGTTAAGTGTTTCTTTGGTGCTTGGTTTTTATTTTTATTTTTATTTTTATTTTTATTTTTATTTTTATTTTTGAGAACGGGATAAACAAAGTCAGTAGCTAAGTATAATTAGGATTTCTGAGACTCCTCTTCAAATTCCCTGAAAGGAAAAGAAGAAGATACTATTGGGTTTCTGAATGCATTTCTAAGGGTAGACCTCATGAACAACCCAGGAGACACATATACATGGATGTCAAAGGAAAGGGCCCTGGATAGGCAACTCTGAAAAGATAAAGACAGTCCAGATAACAGACAGTCTGGCTGGGGCAGAGGCATTGGGAAGGAGGCAAGTTGTAACCAAACATTTGACTGGGGTAGCCTTTCTCAGAAGAGCAACCTTAGGGAAGATTACCACCAACAAGAAAGTATATCCCAATATCTTGTCCCAGATCATAGTAACTGGAAGGTCAGTGTTGAAGCCTAGAAGATTGCCATTTTTCTTGTGATTTTCTGAAAGGGTCTGTCATGACTAAGAAAAATGTGGATTGCCAGCAAGACAGTGGTGGTGTTGAGCCAACAAAGGCAGGGTTAAGAAGAATCTTTAAGAGTGAGCATGTGGTGAGAAGGCTAAAGAAAACCAATGAAGAAAACCCATACTGGTTCCACTGAGCCTACGTGTTGTGATTTGAATATGAGACATTCCATACAGGTTCATGTCTGCACACTTGGTCACCAGCTAATGGCGATCGTTTAGGAAGCTGTAGAACCTTTGGGATAAGAGGTGTGGTTGGTAAAGATGAGCCAGTTGTGACGGGTCCTTGAGCCTGACCCTGTTTCTAGTCCTGCTACCTGCTGTCTGGTCAGGTACCACGTATGCAGCTGCAACTGTTCCGTGCTCTTTCCACTATAGATGGAGCCACCATAGACACCATGACTTCTGAATCACAAGGGAATGAAAGTGTGAGCAAAAAAAATCAACCTTTCCTCTTTCGGCTGTTCCTACTGGACAGTTTTAATCACAATGAGAAAAGGAACTAATGCAGTGTGCTTAGGGAGAACGTTTCCTGTGAGGGCTGTGGTTCTCACCTAGGCAGAAAGCTCAACTCACTAAACAATCCAAGCTTTCCCTACCAGCTTGTTAGGAGTGTAGAAGGCAGACATGTATTTTTTTATTATTATTTTTAACTCAAAAAGGATTGAAGAAGGGAAAATGCTGTTAGAGGAATTCTGAGATATTTTCTTCTTCCCTAGCAAATAACCAACACATAACATTTGCCCCTTCACAGATGTTGAATGCTGCACTAGACATGAATGTGGGGATATTTAAGAAGTGCAAATATATTTTTTATAACTAAAGATAAGACAAGCATTCCCCAGGGAATTTGTATTCCTATTCAAAAGCCAGACATGAGTTCAAGAAATGATCAGAAAATGGCAACAAGGCAGTGAGATGAGCACAGAGAGATGAAATGACCGAGAGTCGATTGTTAGAGGCTTCTCAGAGCAGCGGTCAAAAAGTCATTCCTAACATTTGGGCAGAAGAGTCTGAGTAAAGGCACAAGAGCAGGGATTGAGGATTCCCATGATGCACTGTACAGAAAGAGAATACTAATGGGACCAACTCCCAGTTCATGCTGAGTGTGACACATTATGAAAATGCTGGCAACCGTGTTCCTCATTCATTCTACATCTGCTTCCTTGAGTTGTGGCATTTTGGATCCTCACATTAAGAGAGGAGGTCTAGGGACTGGAAGGTAGCTCTTGCTCTGCAACAATGAGGAATCACTACATTAAAAAGCCAGGAGCAGAAATGTGTGCTTATAATCGTGGCATGGGAGTGCAGAGATGGGAAGGCCCCTAGGGCTGGCTCTCCAGCCAGTCTAGCTGCATCAGTGGTCTCCAAGTTCAATGAAAACCTTGTCCAAATGTAAGGGAGAGAGTGATAAAAGAAGATATCTGATATTAACCTCTAGCCTTGGCATGTGAATACACATCCATGCCATAGATACATACATGCACACATAAGAGAAAAGATCTATTTTCATATGAGCACTTGAATATGGATTTTTTAAAATGTTCCTTTTAGTGACCAATGAGTTACTAACAAATGAACTCCATTTAGGGATTTAAAAAGGACTTACTTAACATTTGTAGATTGTGTCCTAGCTATATTTGGAACCTGGAGACCCTTAGGTAAATGAGCCTCAATTCACTTATTAAACAAGTTACACAGAGAACCAGGGCAACAGCTTGCAAGCTACCAAGCATAGGAGACCATTCTTAACTATCCAGACAATTTACCAGTTGACAACAGATGATTGATCAGTCCCAGAAGAGACTAGCCAAGCTAGCTTAGGCCAGAATCAATGCCCAACCAACCCACAGAGTTAGGAGCCACATACACAAAATGGGTACAGTCTTTAGTCAAAAGTTTAGATGATTAGTTAAGCAACTAGAGCTGGGCAGATACATTGGGAAATAGTTAAGTTGGTATGTGGAATAGGGTTATCTGAACAAGACTAAAATACATAGGGTGGTTAAGAAAAATGGAAGTCTTAAACATTAGGAAGAGCAAAAGACAATCAGCAATCCTCAAGCATACTTTGGCTGAGCAATGTTGTGATAAAGTAGGGAGAAAAAACTGCTAGATTAGACAGGTAGAGCTTAGAGTGGATAAGCCCAATTTCGAGGTGATAAAGGTTCTCTAAGGGAGAAGCTAAAATCTTAAGCGTACTTTCTGAGGTGAGAGTATTAAGACAACAAGACTGAAAAAGCATAGAGTAGGGGAACTTAACCTCAGAGATACAGATATGTCATGGTTGATCTTTTCAGAAAACAATATCATAAGGAAAGTTGGGAAGGACATGGAAAATGCAATGATTGAAAAAATTGAAAGCATCAGGAACAATTGTTTGAGCAGGAGATCCTTAAGAATGCAAAAGAAAGCCTACAATCCTAAGTTTAGAAAGGAGATAAGGCGAGGCGTGGTAGATCCCTAAGGTTGGAGAACTCCGCGCAGCAAAGCTTTCTAAGTCTTTTTGCCTATTATTGTCTTCCAGTGTGCTTCCTCTCCACTCAGTCCCTTTGCTTGGGAGATTTCTGCCTGCCCTGAGTGAGTGTCTGGATCCATTATTGTGGAGCTGATTCAAACAGGAGGAAGGAGTGAGACGATCATCAGCCTTTAGGATGAGTTCCCTATACTGTAGAAAATGCATAAACTTGTATATAGATTATTCTTTTAATAAAATTGTTTACTGTCAAAAAACTACTTTTGTTTGAAAATATGCAAAGATCACATTAATGGTTTTTTTGGTGTACAAATTAAAAATATATCAAATTAAAAAAAAGAGAGAAGATGAAAGGTTGGGAAGGAATGTCAAGCAGTTCAATCTTTTATTGTCTATTTTAGACAAAGACAATGAACTTGAGGGTAGAAGTGAAAGTAGGGACTCCAATAGTAGATGTTCTGCTGAGAGCTAGGCATACAGGACTAGATGTAAAGTTTCAGAAGTGAGTGACATCCATAAGTGCTAGTAGATATCATCAAATGATGAGCAATTGATTTCAAAGACGGGAATGCAGAGGCCTGTAGTTGTGGACAATGTTTATAGATGGGATGGAAGCGAGGAAGCTGCTGACAGAGACAAGAATTCGAGGACACGCCTCCCAGATGAGAACCATGGAAACCAAAGCATGGGGCCCAGCAAACTTTGTCTGATAAGAAAGGGGGCAAGGAGTTCAAAGACAATGGCCCAATTCCTCCTCTGTTTAGATGACCATTGGAGGAGATCATCGTTTCATCATTTCATCCAAAGAAGGCAAGGAGTGAAACCCTCGCTTGAGTTTACAGGAAATTCCTAAGAGTTGTTTTGGCAGTATACAAAAACCTTAGGGCGTCTTCAAATGTCTACAATTCAAGCTCCAAAATGTCTTCTCCAGATAAAGATAGTCTTTTAATTCAAAGATGGCACAAAGAAACTTGAGCTTTCTATGTATCCCCCAGGAAGATGCCACCCTCCACTTCTGGAAGCACTGTTTCACTGAGACATGCCTGATTTGTAGGTCTTGAGTTTCTGTAAAACACTTAGTCAAGTGGTTTGGTAACAGTGGAGACAGTGGACAAGCCCTTATTGCTCACAGGGATGCCTCTGGGGCTTCTTTCACTGCAGTTAATTTCCAGGACATGGCGCCGCTAAATATTAGCATGTCCCCTCGTGTTAATGGCAAATGGCAAGAGGCTCTCATAATTTAGATATTTTTATGGCTGTTCTGTGGAAGCTAATTTTGTCTAACAAAACCCCATTAAGTTTTAGCTCTATCCTTTTCCCTTCCTCCAACTCCCAGAACTGGGACTTATATGTTAATTGCAGCCAGTCTATGCTAATTAGGTTCCATTTTCTATTTCTTAAAGAGACAGATGCCACCAGGTCCTGCCCCAATCCTCACTCCTTCCCACATCCATGGCCAGTTTTTCAGAGGTTAAATTCCACACTGGATAAAGAATTCACTTAAGGCATGCATTTGAAGTTGGGAGGCAGAGGGGTCAGGTGTTTCCATATTCCTCACAACTTCCTCCTCTGCAGGAGGAATGCTCCCTTCCCACGAAATTCTAAGTGTAGCATTTCTAATTGAGAAACAAATCAAAACACTATTAGATTCCTTAACTACACACAACATTCAACAAAATACCCCTAAGGCCTACCATAACCATTACGTTGAACAAAAGACCCTCAATCCCAGAGCTTTCATTTATGTCGTGATAAGTTTGGGCTCGTCACTGTAAGCTGAGTAGAGAGCTACAAGGCAACAACTGCCTAAACAAAAGAGCAACTTCCTGTCTCTGTGCTTATTTCCATTTGTTGAATGATTATCCGCGAGGACCCCAGCAGATATGGGGAGAATAAAAACTACATGGATAAGACCAAGATCTTATCCATAAAATGTCTCCATACTAGTGGGAAGACTTATTAGTACTATTTAAAATAACTTATCCACTAGCCGTACTGTGAATTCAGTTCATGTACATTATTGCATTTGAATCATCACAATGAGATGAGGTATATGTTGAGTTGTCATGATACAGAAGGGAAAACTGAGGCTTAAAGGGCGCATGAAATGCTTGTTATAGTCCATGGGAAAAGCCAACATCAATAGACAGACAAATATTCCACAGGAAATCAAATGGGAGAACACACAATGTCACATCAAGAAAGGAGTCTAGAAGAGAGACGACATGAAATATTGAACACAGTCATTTAATCTACAGGCATGGATTAGGACTTGTAGAAATAGGATGTAAAATCAGAATGGTCAGGCTCTAAAGCCAGTCTTCACACTGTGATGCTAGATGCGAATATGTGACAGTGATCATGTCAGTCAGGGCAAATGAGTAATAGGGAAACACTCAGACTGAGATCCAGGCCCAGAATTCAAGATACGGTACCTGGCTGTGACTTGAAAAAAAAAAAAGAATTTTGGATAGGTCGAAAAGATAATTTGGGTATTTCCACTGAAGGAAATAGCGAGAGAACGAAGAAAGGGTAAGATACAGCTATCAGAAAAATGTGGGACTCTAAGGGATAACAGGGGATGCTGAGACATGAGGCTGGAAGGGTGGGATGGGACAGACCTGAAGTTCTGATTGTTTATGCCACATGAACGGATGTGGAATATTCTTTGGGCCAGAGCATCTCAATATTACAGTTCCCCAGAATTCTCCTGGGAATATTGTCAAAAATTGAGATTCTGATTCAGCAAGTCTTGGGCAAGAGGCCTGAAATTCTGCATTTCTAACAAGCTCTTCAGTAATGTAGATGCTATTTTTAATCACATGGAGTAGCAATGCTCTGAACAAACAGCCTGCTAGCCATACAAGGTCAGGGACTGTGCTTTCTGTCTCTTTGTTCCCACACAATGTCTAGCCTGGTGGTGTGTGCAGAACAGACCCACTCTTAGGGTTGGATGCTGTTGCCTATGGTCATGATCTCTCTCCCTTGTACTCAGCCTCCTTGCCCTCCCCCAAGGCTTTGTCCACTCAGCTGTAACAAGCCAAGGCTTTCTAACACCTTGTTGTGGAGACTACTGGCAGGGCTATGCTCCAAGCTTCTTTTCGCTTGAGGAAGGGGGTGGGGAGTAAAAAGCCCAAATCACTGGATTGGGGGAGGTATCCTTCCATTATTGGAGGTCTATGCAGATTCATTAGCGCTTTGGGGAAGCCATCAGAAGTTGATTGTGCTTGAAGGGGTTGCTCATCTCCTCCCATTTCCTAATTTGATTTCACGGCTCTGCAGTGAAGTCAGAATTAGAGGCACATTAAAGGGGAGGAAAGGGGAAAATAAATTCCACCACCAATCGAGTCCTGGAATTCTCAAGGTGCCTTTTCTCAGTGCCCCCCAAGGAAGGAGCCATTACACTAGAATGAAGTTGTCCTCGAGGAAGACCACAGGCTAAGGCTTCATGGCTGGATCCTCAGAGTGGAAGACAGACCACAGAGGATTCTCACACTTGTGGGGGAAAGGGTGAAAAGAATTCTGGATGTCCTGGTTTGTCGAGAGCCCATCTTGGAGAGTGCTGAGTGACCTGCACTGATATTCATGCTTCACAATACCCTGTCTCCTCTGCATCTCCTGGAGCTTAGACGTGCCTGTGAATTTAATGCCGTGGACGTAAGGCCCTCGGGGCGAACAATGGTCAGGTGCCTGCAGCTGACTCCGTTGCTACCCTTCATTCATCCTGCTTCACCCTCAGTGCTGTGCTCTGCAGGTGTGTATGCTGAACACCTGCTAAGCTCTGCCTGATGACTTTACTCCGGACGTGTTTAGCCCTCAAACCAGATGAAGCACGGATGGGGGTGGGGTGGGGGTGCTCGTCACTTCCTATCCTGGAAAGCATCCTTCAACCAATGAGGTTGGTAAATGTATCTCCCCCCACCCCCACCTTCACTCGGGCCCAGGACATAGTCTACTGCTCCCGAGGTCTTGAGCAGCAGGACTGAGCTCCTGTTGCCCTGGACGGTCACTCACTTGAGAACACTTCGTGTTGATGCTCTTTTCTTTCCTCACCCTACTTTACCACCTCCTCCTCAGCACTCCTGGACTTTGACTTTCAACTCAATTATTGGCCCTCAAGTGTTTACTGGTGGATGGTACTTCTGGGAAAATCCAAATTCAGAAAGTGCCTCGAAGCGTTCTCCACTAAAATGCCACTGTTTCAGGCTGCCAAGGGTTCCGGGCGTCAGGAATAGATGGAACTTTCTGACTGCATCTTTTCTGAACGGAGTGAGAATTGCTCAGCATAATCCTCTGGGCGGGGATGGAGGGGAGCACACTTGGGCAATCTGGAAATGGCACAGCACAACCGACTGGTGGCCAAAAGGCAAAGTAACGGTTCCAGTTCATCTGCCATTGTGGTTCTGCAGGGACTGTCTCCTCCTGCCGGCTTTTCCTTGCAAATGGGGAGAGCGTCACGGGTTTTCTAAGCCATGGGGTTTGAACCTTTGTCTTGCCTCTTCCTGGGTGTGTAGCTGAGAATTGAGTCATTTTGTTTTCTAAGCTTTGCTGTCCCTGGGGGGGGGGTGTAACTGGAGATCAGAGTAACACTCTCGGAGACCAAATTGTCAGCTTCGGGTAGAAATTTTTTTAGAGCCCCTGATGACACATTGGCTGTGTCCTTGACTTGCTGAGTGGCCACGTGTAAGTTACCTAACAATGCTGAGTCTGTCTCTTTTCCAATGAACGACTACAATGAATTTGAAGTTCGTGAAATTACCTAGCTTTGATCTATAGAAATGGCAGTTTCATGTGCTGAACCTCAGATCTTGCAGTTTCTGTGAGGAAACTCTGTGCCATGTAGTCGAAGCAGAAGCACTTAGTGTGTGGACTAGGACATAGTAGGCATGCAGCTTACTATTAAAGACAGCTGCTATAAATATCGCTAATTCCCATGTTATGGTTGGTGGACGAGCCAAAGAACAGCAAACTCCCACCTTCCCCACCTTAGATTTCAACAAATAATAATATTCCACCTCCGCAAAGATCCTGTTTGTCTGCCCACAAGAGCAATACCACAAGACAGTAACAAGCAGTGGACAGCCAGATGCTTCCTGAACACACCAGGCTCTGCCTAGTTCCAAGCTCCCTGAGTGACACAATTTTTTGTTTGTTTTTCTAAATGTCATATTGAAGCCATTGTGAATGAAAGAATGAGAGATGATTTCAGCTTCTATCTTTTGTGATGCTCAGCTTTAAAAGAAATAAAGGAGGTCCCAGCAAAATTAACTTTATCATTTTAAGAAACAGCCGTGGCAAATACATTCATTATCCTACAACAGCGAGCGCTGTGCACCAGTGCGTGCGGCATCTGTCTGCTCTCTAATTCTGCTGTTATTATTACTCACTGAAAGGGCAGGCGGGAGAGAATTCCAGGCAATCTCCCTCAGCAGAGGTTTGCAGGTTTTGTGGAGCACTCAAAACTCCCCCTAAACGTGCTCCCGGAGCATTTGGCTTGCTAATCTTGTTGACATGACAGAAAAAAAAATCGAAAATAGCTAATGGCCTTAATTTTCTTATATCTGACAGCTAACCAATTCATCCTACCCCAAACACTTACTCATCTAATTTCCTCCCTTCCTCTCATGTCCCTGTCTTTATTTCTTTCTCTTTCTCTCTCATATATACAAGCATAAGTGTATACATGAACCACTCTTTTGCAAACCTGTCAA
>BDUI01008277.1:21907-33222 GCA_002335545.1 Apodemus speciosus
TCTATCTATCTATCTATCTATCTATCTATCTATCTATCTATCTATCTATCTATCTATCTGTTTTTCTATCTATCTGACTTAGAACTCCTGATTTTCCTCCCTCAGGATTACAGATGCTGGGATACAGCTCACAGATTTTTTTTTTTTGCCACCATACTTGGCTCAGAATCTTCTACTCCTGCCTCCCCATAGGCCATCTGTTTCCTCACCTGGAATGGTTTGATTTCCCTGGAGTGGTTGTGGAAAGTCATCTCCTCTTACCCTGTATTCGCCAAGCTCCAAAGCACCAGGGCTCACCCAAGGTGATGGCATGGCTGAGTTCAGGTCTCTGCTGTACCTGTCTGTGCATTGCCTCCTGTCCTCCTGCCCATTCTCCAGAGCAGTGGCTCTTAATGGTCCTAGTATTGTGACCCTTTAATACAATTCCTCATATTGTGGTGACCCCCAAAGATAAAATTATTTTTGTTACTACTTCATAATTGTAATATTGCTACTTTTTTGAATTGTAATGTAAATATCTGTGTTTTCTGGTGGCCTTGGATGACCCCCTGTGAAAAGGTCATTTGACCCCCAAAGGGGTTGCAACCCACAGGTTGAAAAACACTGCTTTCCAGTTAGGCTTATCTTCCTCCCTTTATTTTTTGACTCAAGCTTGGGGGTGGGGTGTCCAGAGACCTGCCGTAATTAATGACATCTGACGGAGGGTCAGCAGCCAAACAACTGGGACAAACACCTCAATTCACAAATCATCCTTCCTAGCCTGAGGGAGAGCCGGAGCCCTAGCAGGGTCTTTCTGGACACACATTAGTCATTGAAAGAGTTCTGCTCGCCTACCTTCAGGACCCTTTCATTTCCAAACTGCACAGAGTCATGGCCAAATAAATGGTGCAGGAGGTTCTAAGGCCAGCTCAAGTCTTACTTGGAATTCTGTGTTGCTGCAGTTGATGGTTGGGGCTTAATCTGAAAGAGCAGAAGTCAGGGTCCAACCCCTGTAGCAGAGACTAGAAGTCATGATACAGTCATGTATCTCACAACAAAGATCCCCAAATGTGAGTAGATACAGCCTGGGCCAAACACAGGCCTCAGGTGACATTTGTCCTTCCTGGAGCAACTGTTCTTTTCTAAGGCTTGTCCTAGTTCTCTTACTAAAAAACAAAAAACAACATCACAATACAAAATCATGGTCAGATGTCTCTTAGTGCCACAGACATTTTGGAAGGATGCTTGCTTTTGAGAACCATTGCTAAAGAGCTATTTGGGATGGTAAGATACCGTAGCTGGTGAGTGAGAAGATACAAGAAAGTTGAAGTTTGGACCGAATAACAGGTTATTTCTAAGCATTGTCACAGACTGGCTATGTGTGGCTGTGTCTTTAAGTGATTTATCTTTTTTTTTTTAAATGTTTCAAGTTCTGCATCTATCAAATAGAGGCCAGGGGGTCAAGTATCTCATGAGGCTGAGTTGAGGACTAAATGTAACAATCCAGGTGGAGTATTTGCCACAAAGAAGCATTCAGATTTGTTAGTTGATACTTGAAATGACATTTTCTTTTCTGTGTATGTGATATGTGTGTTAAGCACAATTGCATATGTCTGTGTGCACATGTATCATGGAGGCCAGAAGCTGATGGTCATTTGTTTTTCTCAGTAGCTCTTTGCCATAATTTTGAGTCAATTTCTCTCCCTGATCCTGAAATTTACAGACTTGGTAGTTAAACTGCCTCTTCAGCAAGCCACAGGGATCCTCCTGATTCTGCCTCCTTGGTGCTGGGATCACAGATGTCTGCTTCCATACTTGGGTTTCCTGTGGATGCCTGGGATCAGAAATCAGATCCTCATGCTTGTGATGCAAGCACTTCATCTACTAAAACCATTTTTTCAGTCTCCATAATGACAATTTTCGACCAACTATCAGTCTTTACTCTGTTTGGGAATGGAACAAGGTCAGACTGGCGGGAAACTTATCATGTTGAGAAATAACTGACTTAGCATGAATATCTGCTGAGAAAAGGGTTTATTTCATCATTTTATCATATTCAACATCTACTGTCTTCCAGTCTCCTTTTGACTTTGATTATTGGAAAAAAAAAAAAAGCAGGATGATAGACAAAATGTGAGTTCCTTAAACATGGTCCATTCAGGGTGGGGTGGGGGAGAAAGGGAGGGAATTAGAATTAGAATGGAAGATGCCAGTTTGTCCACTCACTCTTCATTTTCTGGTTTCTGTTTGGGGTGTCACCCTTGCTCACTCTTAGTCCTCCAGTTTAGATGGTCTATAGTACTAATGGGCTACTGTTCATGTCTACTAACTCTGATTGTACCATCCCTTTACCATTTCATTTTCAATGGCACTACACCATTAGTACCTGAGAGCTGTCAAGGTAGAAGTCTGTACAGGACTGAATTTGGCAAATACTGAAAATGAAAATCTATTTTCCTCCACCTGTGCTACAGTTGGTTGTGAAGCATTTGCCAACACAACCCTGAGCTTCTGGTCATTTCCTTGGACATTTGGCTTGAGAATGAGCACTAGTACGTTGGTTTGTTTTATTCTTGATATAATCAAACATCTGATAGGAGTGACTTTAGGAGAAGATGAAATTATTTTGACTCATGAGACACAAGAATGTCTTGTGATGGGGAAGGCATGGGGACTTCATGGTGGTGGTGGCAGTATGTGGCCAAGGATCCTTAAAACTTGGTGAATCAGAAAGCAGGACCAGGCCATAACCCTCAAAGGCTTACCCCTAGTGCTTTACATCTGCCACCTAGTCTCCTAGTCCTTATGTCCAAAATAATCAGACTGCCTGAAGTAGCATCACTAACCAGTGACCAAGTATTCAAACACATAGGCCCTTTGGGGATATTTCCCATTCCAAACCTAACCTTTGGCCTTGGTGAATGCATTAGAAATGAATGTGTATTGAAAGCCAGTGAGGCATAATGTTTGGATATTTTCTGCAAAAGAATTTATAAAGAAAATTTCTCCTCACATGGATGTAACGAGATTGCTTCCAGCATCCAACTTACATTGCAGGCATACTTATATACACATAATTCGCCCGAGACAAGGAAAGAATAAGATACCAACTGTTAGTAGCAAACCAGACAGATCCTTGGCTTTAAAAGGAAAGTGACCCAATACACTTATTTTCTCTTCCTTATTTTTTTTCACAAGCCTGTGTGAGGTGGAGTTTTTTTGTGTGAAAACAAGAGTCCCCACTAACATGTATATTTCAGATGCTACCTAGTGTCTGGGTTTTATCAGTTTGTAATAATGGTTGCAAATTCCTCCTATCATATAGTGATGATATCCCCTACAACTCAACAATGTTTTACAACAATATTTTACAGCTCCATTCTTCAAGTAGAGCCTGTTTTCCTCTCCTATGAGTCTGAGCTGACCTTATCATTTGATTTTCTCAATAAGATCTAGTAGAAGTGATGTTACAGAACTTCTGAGTCTAGAGCTCCAGTTTCCTAAAGGTTTCCTGTCCACTCTCAGAAGCCCACAGTCCCCAGAAGCCATCATCAGTGTGGAAAGGACAGAATGTAAAACGATCCCCAGGTCTTCTAGGTATTCCTTCTGAAACCACATCTCTAGCCAGCCATGCAAGTCAAGTAGTTGCATGAGAGAGTCTATATAAGATTAAAAGAAAACAAACCTACAGCTAGTCATTAGAATCTAGAGAGAAAAGGAGCCATTGCTTGAAATCACTTGGCATCATATTAGTTGATACACAGCAAATAAATAAATAATTTTAAAAAGTCTGTTAGGCATCCAAATTTTCTAGTTTCATGAGGCGGGGAGGGATCAAAGTCTTACACGGGGAAGAGAGTTGGGATTTTGAAGTTAAAGAGTTGTGCTGGAACCCTGGTTCCTCTACTTAAAACCTTTGGGAGATTTATTTGATGTTTTTATGCCTCCATTTTCCCCTCTACTAAGGTTTGGAAATAGTCTACGTTGCTCCTCAAGATTTTGCTTGTTGAAGCTCCATTTTCAAAGTTACATGTTAATGCTCATAAATGGTCAGAAAGATCATTTACAGTGCTGATCAGAGATGGGGCTTTGGGAAGTGGTTATGTTTAGATGACTTTGCAGAAAAGGAGAGAGCCCACGTGAGCAAACACATGAATGCTCTTCACATCTCACCATGAAATGTGTTGGGACTTCTTGGGGCTGATTGATACCCCTTTCTCAAAAGAAAAGAATGAAACTATCCTGCCTGAGGGATTTCTCTGTAGTGATGAAACACAGTCTCATGTACTCCACTATGGAGTAAACTGGAACTCCTGTCCGATTTTTATTTTAAAGCCCTACCTAATCACCAATCTGATAATATCTGGAGTAGGGCCTTTGGGAAATGTGGTTGTTTGAAAGAAAATGATCCCCATAGACTCATAGAGAGTGGCACTATTAGAACTTTTGGCTTTGTTGGAATAGGTGTGGCCTTTTTGGAGGAAATGTGTCACTGGGGTTAGACTTTGAGATCTCAGATGCTCAAGCCAGGCCCAATGTGGCATTTTCTTTCTGCTGCCTGATGATCCGGACACAGAAAGTTCAGCTCCTTCTTCAGCTCTATGTCTGCCTGCACACCATCATGTTTCCACCCATGATGATAATGGACTGAACCTCTGAACCTGGAAGCCAGCCCCAATTAAATGTTGTCCTTTATAAGAGTTGCCTTGGTCATGGAGTCTCTTCACAGCAATAGAAACCCCAACTGAGACAGGAAGTCATTAGGTTTAAACAACATTGTGAACTTAGGAAAGTCATGATAAGGATTAATATTCTTTTCCCACTCCCTGTCCCTCTCTACCTTACCCTCCCCTATGAGGTCACCTTGAGAAGATAGTTATTCATAAATCAAGAAGAGAGCTCTCCCACGATGTCGCTATGATGGCATTCTGATTTGAAGCTTTTAACCTCCAAATCAGTGGTAAGAAATTAATTCCGTCAAGTCATTTAGCTTATTATATTTTATTATAGTCTGAGCAAATTAATGCAGACTTTGTTAACATAAGTCAGGTGTTTGTGTAATAGGTAACTTGAATATGTGGAAGCAGCTTCACAACTTAGCAATAGGTAGAGGTTGGGAGATTGGAGGGTTGCTGATGTTCTTGCTAGGAAAGCAGATGTTAAGGATGACTGATGAGATCTCAGAAGGAAATAGGCAACCTATGATTGGAGGGTGGAGGAAAGATAGTCCTTGCTACTGAGTAACACTTAACTGAATTCCACTTAGTGCCATGTGGAAAGTAGAAATAACAAGGAAGGGAAGGGAGTGCTTAGCTGAGGAGACTTCAAACCAAAGTGTTGAAAGTGCAGCTTAGTCCCTACCATGTGTAGCACTTTCCTTCATTACTGAATGACCAGAATACTTTCTCAGAAGTGTGTGATTAGATGCCGCTGTTATTTTTTTCAAAAATCATAAATGGTACTTACACAAACCTAGATGGTAGAGGCCTAGTATTCAGCATGGCTGCTTGATGCACTCAAGAGACCTAGTTGATATAAAACATATGATATCACTGTTGGCATTCAAGATTCACAATGAACTATGTTTAGAAGGCATAAAAGGAGCAATGGCTTAGTCTAAAATGACCATTAAAGCATAGTGTAATAAACACATAAACAAGTGCTTATTGTAACTATCATTTCTTGCGTACTGTGCATAACCGTATTTGGGGTTCTTTATAAAACGAAGCTCATTACATTTTCATCCACCAGTATTAGCACAAGTGCAACAGTGACTCACTGAACTACTCTGTCACTAGCAGATAAGAAAATTTTCAGCTCTATTTAATCTTAGGTGATCTATCATTAACTGAAGCAGTGCTGGGCAGTTGATGACTGTAAAGTATGGGGGATGAGAAATGGACTGAAGAAATAGCTGTTAAGAGCAACCAGTTCTTGAGGATTTGGAAAGGTTTAAGCCTGTTCATATCGAGAGAGAGAGAGAGAGAGAGAGAGAGACAGAGAGAGAGAGAGAGAGAGAGAGAGAGAGAGAGAGAGAGAGAGAGAGAGAGAGAGCTTGCTGTGAAGAGAACATGAAGGGATGAAGGGTGTGGCTGAAAAGGCTTGATAGAGGGATTGTGGGTTAAACTCGTGGAGTTAATCACCTGTCTGCAAGGAAGCCAGGGGCATACATGGGATTGTTCTAGCATTTGCACTGCCAGTGTGAACAGATGCAGAGGACAAAATGACAGGAGGCTATTGTGCTCATTGCATGTTATTGGATCGGACTGTACAACCATTTGGTTGCAAATGTGTCTTTAAGATGGGGGAAGAATGATCCTGAAGGTGACTGAGAGAATCATCAAAGATGGTATTCCTGGTAGGTCCAGAGTGCTCAGGCCAGGCAGTAAATCTGCTTCTGGCTTAGCTTCAAAAGGCAAGACCACTGCCTAGCTGAGCTGTGCAGAGAATTATCCCTGGCAGAGAATTATGTGGGCAGCAACATCTTGCTTAGCTCTGAGAGTAGTACTGCCACTTCAGTGGACTTGAGATCCAGAGACAAATGAGAGAGGAGTTTTCTCATTCTCTAATAGAATTTTCCTTGCTAACTTTTGGACTTGCTTGGGACCTGTCACATCTTTCTTCTTCTCCACCACCTTAATTTCTTCCCCTTTAAAGAAGAACCGGGAGTGTCTAAAACTACAAGAAACAAACTGTTGTGGGTTAAGACACCCAGTCTATGGTATTTTGTTATGACAGCCTGATAGACTACTACACCCATCTGTCAAATGGCAATAGTAATGTACTTACCTCATAGACTTGACACAAGGGTACACAATAAACAACTTCTTTTATGCCCAGTACCTACCACACAGGAGCACTCAATAAACAGTTGCTCTTATAGTTATCAATATTGATACCCATGCTATGTGAAATACATATAAATTGTTGAACAACAATTTTATCTGTGGGAATTGTCCCAGGTTTAGCCCAACTTATGATTATGGCACAATCCAAACTTGCTTTATCATATTTACAAGGAATGGAGAGAGGAGCAGACAGTAATCTATTATCATTTGAGATTAAGGAAAGCCCCGGAAAGAGCTCGTCATAAGAATGAAAGATAATATACCAGTAGTTTACATTTACTGGGTACTTACTATGTACTAGACATAGTAGCAGGGGCATTATGGGGGATATTCCATTTCAGCTTCATGAGGATCCAATAAAGTAATTTCTTTCAATATTTTCATTTTACATGTGAGAAAACCAAGACACAGAGTTAGATGACTGACTATAGTCATCCTGTTAGTGAGGGTGGAGGCAGGAATTTCATTCTGCCCCCAAATGGTTAAATCTTTATTTTGAACTTCTCACGACACTACTTTGGTTGTAGAAAAACCAAATGGGGCTGGTCCATACCACTAGCGTTCATTAAGATGACACTGTATCTAAGTTGGTACAAAGGGAAAGGGAGAAATAAAAGAGCAAAGGGAGTCCCTAGCGTTTGTGGAATAGTGAGTGTGATGGAGAAAAACTGGCAGTGCTGACACCAGCCTCTTGATGGAACAGAAGAGGTGTTTCCCATGCCCCAGCACCAGCTGTCCAGTGTGGCATTTCACCACTGGATCAGACCTCGGCGATTATCTACAGCTGCCAAGCATCTCTGGCAGAGTTGGGTTGGAATGGCAGTGCCTTTGGCAGACACTGGAGGTGAAAAGGCCATTTGGCTTCGGCCGGGATGAGAAGCTCTATCACAGTAGCTGCGTGGGAAGAATGGTGTTGACACCACAGGCTGCTAAAAGCAAGAGCATGCTGAACACAGTGGGAAGGCTCAGAATCATTGGGGAGGGATGCTAGGGCTTCCGGATTCCTGCAGAGCAAGTGGGAGCAGAGCCAGAGCCACTTTGTTTTTCATGGCCATGGTTGTGATGCTATTCTTACTCAGAATATGCAGTATGCAGAGCACATTAAAAACAAACACAAAGCCAGGTGTTGGTCAAGAGAGATGCTACATAAAGTCTCTATTGCCAAGAACATCTTCTCCTTCCACGACTCTTGAAACTTCTGTCATGTAACCCACTCTTCTGAATTAAAATAATACCTTTAGGGAGTCTGATTGCAGGCAAATACAATAGCCTAGCCCGCTATTATCATAGCTCTCCCAATTAACAACTGTAATCAACCCTGATGTAATGTTAATAATTACCTGATCTTTCCCATCTGCAATACTCCTGGCAGTGGACTATGGCTGTAGCACAGTGGTGGAATTAGCAGAATGCCTGCAGAACATGCATAAGCCCTGACTTCCACCCCCAGCACCAAAAAATAAATAAAGTGAAACCCTCCCAGCAGTCCCTCATAACAGTATTAGCCTAGCATATCAAATATGTGGACACGGCATGGCCTGAGATGTACCAAAGAAAGAATCTACTTGAGTAAGAAGTAAGAAGGAGGAATTCTATTCACCTTTGTGATTGTTAATCTTGATGACCAACTTGATAAGTGTGGGTAGAAGGACCATCAACTAAAGAATTGCCTGCATCAGGTTGGCCTATAGAGATGTCTGTGGAGCATTCATTTCCTTGATTGTTATTTGCTGGAGGAGAGCCTGGCCCATTGTCAGCAGTACCATCCCTGTGTAGGTGAATGTGAACTGTATAGGAAAAGTAACTGAATATAAGCCTGGAAAGAAGCCAGTAGGCAGTTTCCTCCACAAATTCAGTTCCTGTTTCCAGGCTCCTGCCTCACCTTCTGTTTATGATGGGCTGTAACTTGTAAGCTAAAATAAACCCTTTCCTCCCAAAGTTGCTTTGGGTTATGGTGTTTAACAGAGCAACAGGAAACAAACTGGGACAACCTCCTTCTCCCATCCTTAGCTCCTCCAGCATGTGCTTGTGAGTGACCTAGCACATAGATTGGTGATTCTTCAAAAGAAGTATATGGCAAAGTCAAGGTGGTCACAAGTCTCTTGCACTTTTCCCACTGAAGGGTAGATCTAATTCTATCCTTTTTAACCACAGGTTGCCTGTGTTTACTCACCTCAAACCAAGACAGTTTGGAGTGACACCATGTGGTATATAAGACTAGATTAGAAATCTTGTAGGTACTGCTTTGACTCATATATCCCTACTCTTCTCCTCTTTCCCCCCTTTTCCTCTCCTCTTCTCTTAATGTCATGCTGTAAATACAAACTCCATGGCGTTTCCACTTACCCTATATGCTAGTGTTTCCCAAATGTTCCATTGCATACAAGTGATCTGGGGTTCTTGTTAGCCAAGCCTCTCATTGTGACTCCACAGGAAGGAGAGGAAGGGTTGGAATGTCTGGTCCCCTAACTGTTCCCAGATAACACTGCTGCCACTGCAATCTGAAGACCTCATCAAGAGGAATAGTGTGGTGGTTTGAATAAGAATGCCCCCCTCTGTAGGCTCATATATTTGAATGCTTAGTCACCAAGGAGTGGAACTCTTTGAAAGGATTAGAAGGATTAGGAGGTGGAGCCTGGTTGGAGTAAGTGTGTCAGTGGGAATGGGTTTTGAGGTATTGAAGGTCCATGTCAGGCCCAGTATCTCTATGTTGCCTGCAGATCAGGATGTAGAACTCTCAGCTACTCCTCTAGCAACATGTCTGTCTATATGCTACCCTGCTTCCTGTCATGTTGATAATGAACTCAACTCTAAAATTTTAAGCAAACCCTCAAATGTTTTTTTATAGGAGGTGCCTTTATTATTGTGTCACTTCACAATAGATCAGTAACTAATACAATTGGGGTACCTTGGTCCCCTATCACAACTACAATTAGGAAGGATTTCTGGTTATAGTAAATAGCCTCAAGGTCCCAAATATTATGGTGTCCATTTGCTGAAGTACACCTTTTGACATCAGGATCTCACTCTGGCCTTCCCTTCATTCTCTGATCCTGGAGTTCTCCATTGAATAAATTCAGACAAGACACAGAGCACGGTAAATAAGATAGACAGAATTCATTACACTGGGTTACCCCCAGGGATGAGATTTCATTAAAGTGGGATATTCCCAGGGATGAGATTGGACTATGACCGAAGAAACAATTGTATAAGTCACACTCTTGCAGAGCGAGAGTGGACAACAGCCAGAGAAGCCATCATGTCAACCTACATGCAACCAGGTAGACTTTATAATATTTCTTAATGTTTCTTGAAGAAACAGCTGTCCAGGTGATTGACAGTCTTTAAGGAAGGAAGAATAATATGTTTTTGTTCTTTACTAGATAGCCATGTTACCGCCTGGGGCCAGAGATACAACTCTTTTTCTCCTTTCCCCAGAAATATTTAATAAGAGTAGATTTAAAAAGAATCAAAGTAAGAAAAAAATTAAAAATCTATAAAATAGCCATGCATTTGCAGGTGGAAATAGATGTCCTTTAATGGTTTCTGTTGCACTCTATCCTCTCTTTCGTGTAGTATTTTAAATATTCAGAAGGGGCAACTATGATACTCCTTCCCATACAGTCCTCTTTAGACAGTGTTTTAAATTCAAAGGAGGGACAATATGATAAAAAAAAGTAAAATTAAATTAAAATAAAAATAAAATAAAATTAGTGTGTTACCAGGGATACAGGAAGTAGGGGGTTCAAAGCTGATTATGCAGGTGGGGTTCATCCATAATGGCTTTCAAGTCTGCTAAATGCTAATGAGATACCTAACAAYTTAAATTATACTTACTTTGAGGCTAACATGTAGAGGTCACTTAGCTTCTATATGAATGTGATTTCAGAGAAAGTCTCTAGAAACATTTCACTTTTCAGGGACTTAAAGACTCATCAGAAATATCAGGGCTCTATAGCTCTCCAACTGTTCTCATTTCTGCCATTTATCAAGATGTCCAGGAAGAAAAATAGTTTTGTAGGTATTTATTCATTCATTCAACATAAACTTACTGAATATTTTCTCATTGCTAGGCCCATGCCAGGTGATGGGTTAGGAGTGTTATAGGGAAACCTATTTCTTCCTTGACTGGCAAATTATTGGCCATCATGAAGCAAAGATTGATGTGACCTATAGAATATCTTTGCCTCGAAATCATAGCAATTGATAAGTAAAACAACAACAATAATAATACACTCGGAATAATGTGGCTGCTAATATATCCCCATAAAAAGAGATTCTAGCTACCAACCTGTCTTAGTTGGGGTTTCTTTTGCTGTGAAGAGACGCCATGACAACAGCAACTCTTATAAGAAAAAAAATGTTTAATTGGGGATGACTTATAGTTTCAGAGATTTAGTTCATTATCATCATAGCAGGGAGCATGGCAGTGCGCAGGCAGACATGGCGCTGGAGAAGGAGCTTAGAAATCTATATCTGGATCTATAG
>BDUI01008277.1:50244-60971 GCA_002335545.1 Apodemus speciosus
GGGAGGGAGGGAGAGAGAGGAAGGGAGAGAGGGAGGAGTGATTATTTCTATATGTTCTGTTACTCTAGAGAACCCTGATTAATCAGACACCTGTTTTTCATCTCTGCCTTGGATCCTGCCACATCTTCTAAACTATGTCTCATCCAACACTCATTCTCAAAACCTCATACTCCATAGGCGATTCTCCTTATTTAAACAAGGCTGGTGATCTTGGTACTGGAGAGATTAAGAGTGGTTAAGAGCATTTGCTGCTCTTCCACAGGATCTGAGTTTTCTTTTTCCTAGCACCCACATGGTGGTTCACAATCATTTGTAACTCCAACCATTGGATCTCACCATCTCTTCTGGCCACTCTGGTCACCTGTGCACATGTAGCATATGCTCACACAAGCAGGTATACAAAAATAAAAGTAAGTACTTTTAAAAAATAGAATGATTTTAAACCAAGCTCTGAGCACCTTATGGTTTGAAGATGAAATGGCCCTCCATGGGCTCATGCGTAGGATGCTCGCTCTCCAGTCGGTGGTGCTATATTGGAAGGTGACGAAAACATTAGGAGGTGGGCTTAGCTGGAGGAAAAAAGTCAGGAGGCATATACCTATGGAGACTGTAAGTCATCGCTGGCCGCTTCCCCTGTGTACTATCTTTGGGTGTGGTCCGTGCAATGTGAAGTGATTACCTTTCCCATGTGCTCCTGCCACCATCAAGTTCTGCCTCATCATGGACTGGGAACTGATGGAGCTAAGGATAGCAGACAGAAAGAACTGAAGCCAAAAACCAAAAGAAAACTTTTTAAGTTGTTTTTTTCTCCCGGGTATCCTGTCATAGCTATGAAAGTCGAACACAGAGCAGTGCCACTTTTCTGTGTCTTCTCACTGCTCTAAAGGAAAGAACTGAATCCAGTAAGAGAGCTCCAGTAGTGGCTTCCTGTGGCCTCTGCTCTGGTTCAAAGATACCCCAGATATATGTTGTCTTGATGCTTGTTTGCTTGTTTTCCTGCTGCTATAACAAAGTATCACAGACTGGGTAATTTATAAAGACTGAGCAATTTCTTACAGTTTTAGAGTCTGAAAAGTCCAATACGAAGGAGCTGGCAAAGTAGTAAATGCCTTCTCACTGTGATATACCATAGTAGAGAGTGCTCAGTGAGGGAAGTGTGCATGATAATAAGCTTTCACAATAAAGACATCCCCCCACAACTAACCTACTCTCTCAGTAAGGATATTAATCTGTGGATGAAGACAGCGTTCTTACAACCTAATTGTGCAGATTGTGTTATCTGAGTGTGGAATAAGTGCGTGCGTGTGCAGGTGCCTGCAGAGGCCAGAGGTGTCAGAGTCTCCTGAAGCTGGAATTTCAGGTGCTTGGGAACTGCCTGACATGGATGCTGGAAAATGAACTCACATTCTTTGCAATAACAGTATGTACTCTTATCCACTGAGTCATCTTTCTCTTCCCATCCCACATTCACCTCTTAAAGGTACCACCTCCCCATACTGTCGTGGTGGAAATCACACATTAACTTGACATTTGGAAGGGGCACTTAAACAATGAAGTCTTTTATGCCCAGAATGTGACATAGACATTGCAGCCTTGGTGTGTGTGTGTGTGTGTGTGTGTGTGTGTGTGTGTGTGCAAGTACTTTCCCCACCTTTTCCACTTCCTTCATCTGCTTATTTTCACTCTTCTATAAATTATCAGCTCAAAGCCTCTTCTTCAGGAAACCTATTATTGGCACATCATCACTCCCCGGATTGGATGAGGACTCTAAGTCACTGTAATATAGTGAAAATAAAAATGGATCCTTAAAAGATACCTTAATGCCTAGGGCCTATAGGTATTACTTTATATGGATAAGATTAAAGTAATGATATTAAGATGAAAAGATTGCCCTGGCTTATGAAGGTGGTCTCTATATGTAATTAAATGTATGTTTTCAGCGAGAGAGAGAAAGAGAGAGAGAGAGAGAGAGACAGAGAGAGACAGAGAGAGACAGAGAGACATAGAGACAGAGAGAGAGACAGAGAGAGAGAGAGAGAGAGAGAGAGNAGAGAGAGAGAGAGAGAGAGACAGAGAGAGACAGAGAGAGAGAGAGAGAGAGAGAGAGAGAGAGAGAGAGAGAGAGAGAGAGAGACCCAGAGAGAACTGGGGAACTTCTTCACAGAGAAAAAGGCCAGGTGAAGAGACAGAGGAGTCTTGAAGGTTCTGGTCTTAAAGAATAAAGATATATGACCACAAATCAATAAAGGTCAGTAGCTACCAGATACCATAAGAGTCAAGGAAAAGAGTACAGACCAGTGATGGTGATTTAGAACTTGTATAAGGTAAAAATAAAAAAAGAATAAACCACCAAGTCTGTAGTAATTTATTACATCAATCTTGGGAAAACATTCACATAACAGGCACCACAGTTTATTGTACACTGGTGTTATCATGACATTAATGTCTGACAAAGATAGTAACTTCAACTACATAGAATATGGAATTAAAAACATTGATGAATTTGAACATATACATATACATATACATATACATATACATATACATATACATATATGCCTTTACTTAGTCTTACTACAATTTAGGTCTTCCTTTAATTAACTGTAGGTAATAGGGCTAAGACCATTGTATACCTTTGACTTTGTTATCAAGATGCCATTAATTTTTTTCATGATACAGCTTTTGTAAATACCCTAATGTTTTGATTTTACTTGTCTCCACCATGAAATTAGTAATTAGACTCACTACTAGATCTGATTATTATATTAATCAAAAACATTCGTTACTATATCACAATTTAAAAAAATATTTTCAGTAATTGATACAATATTAGTTTTTTATGAGTTTATTTTTACATGTAATGGATTCGAAAACACAGCTCTGATAAATGATTCAGAGAACTCACTAGATGTCAAAAAGGTTTGAAAAAGATCAGTGCATTGCACTGGACACAACTTCCAGAAAGACAGAGGTGCTCTGTGTGGCCCATCATGTCTTGAACATATAGAAGTATACTCTCAGCCTAGTAACAGCTCAATAGAGATTAGTTTTATAACCACATGAATTAATGAATGAACCATAAAAGACCTGTCAAGACAGGACAAAGAAAGGAAATTTAGCTTACAGAAGTGGCCTTTCTACTCAGAAGTCAACACAGAGAGAACAATCAAGTAGGCATGTCCAATGTGTCCCATGGGAAACATATCACATGCCTCCCAAGTTAGCTATGAACAGGGCTCACAATCATAAACTTACATAAAACATTATGAACTTTTTGGTAATTATTTTTACTTGATATTGCAGTTTTTAAAGCATAAACTTTGTAGATGATGATATCATGCCATGATGTCAACAGTTGGCTATCCCTGATAAAGCTGCCACTGAGGACTTGTATTGAATCTTAGTCAGAGGCCCAGCACAGTCTTCCTGTTTTGAAGAACTTTGTCCTCTTTAATCCACTCAAAAAGAAAATGTCACTCAATGTTCTAATGACCAATTGCCATATTCCTCCTGCGACCTCAGTGATATCAATCACAATAATTTTATTATATGCACGAGTTCTGCTGATTAAGATTTCAGATGCAGACAGTTGAGATGGCTGTAAAATGTCCCTGTTTCACAATGTGTCTTGAGTAGGGAGACTTAAGAAGCTATATGAATCCATGGCTTGGGACAGAGAATCATTTGGATCCTTCTTTACTAACATACCTAGTACCTAGGCATGGTTGGTTGAAAGGCTTGGCTTACCCAGTATAATTGGCTAGAACATCTATATCGAAACAAGCCTTTCCCTGATTGTTTGGGTTTCTCTTAACATAACAAAAACATAGCTTCTGAAAGGAATATCCTTAAAGGGAATACTTAGAGAATAAACATGTCAAGAGAAATAGAGGAATATTCTTGATAGTATATGGCCTATTCTTGGACTTCACAGACGTAACTTGCTTCTACCATACTCTTAGTCAAAAATATTCCCAAGACTGCCTGATTTATGAGGAAGAGGACCACTTTCCCATCTCTAAATAATAATTTAAAGTGTTTTTTCCCTTAAGAATTTAAAGGTGTTTTATCTTAAAGCCAGCACAATCTGGTTGAGGTAAGAGTGTCAAAGGCAAATTACCCATGTATTTGAAATCCTCCCGGAACTTCCCTTGAGTGAGTCGGACCTTCATCGAATGCAGATGAAGCTCTGGCTGTTTGATATCGACTCAGTTCAGGAATGATTCATGTGATTGTTGCTGCCACATCCAGAGGATGAAATGGAAGGGAAGACAGCTGAAATATTAATCTATGGAGGCCTGTCTTTTCATGGGCTCTTATAAATTATACAAAGCAAGTCACTGGTTTTAAGTGGATTAGCTGCCCATCATGTAGGCAAGGTTATGGCCCTGTGCTCTAGTTAAGGAAGATTGTTTCCCTCTAGTTTAAATGATAATATATCTAGAGAAACTTTGAATGTAAACACAAATAGACAAGCTGGAATCTTTTGTTGGGAAACTAAATACATTTCCTTAGAATGAGGCACGGCAGTAATTTTGTAAATTCTGGAAACCTAAAGTCAGAATTGAAAAACAAGACAAAATTTTCAGTCTATTATTACGCATAAAATTTAAACTTCACCAGTTTCTAAAATTTTCTATGCTAGAGGGAAAACCACTGGTATTAATAACTTCATAGTGGTCTAACCAGGTCATTCAAGATTATCCAATGATTGGCATAATGCCTTTAATACATCTTTCATAATACTGTGGCCACATTTTTACATTTAAAGAGTTGCTTTAAATTTGAGGGGAGAGGAAACTTACCATCTACTATGCCATTTTATCTTCATAATTATACCTTAAGATGGGAGAGGAAGTCAAATTATCTCACAAACAAAGAAAATAAGGCACTAAAAGACCTAATGAATTATCCTCTGAGCTAGCCAATAAATTGTCAGACCAGATGTCAACACCCTCAATCTGGTCTTCAGGTAAGTAGATAGTACTCATCTTGCAACATCTCTGTGATTCCCAAGTGAATGAGATCCATATTAAAGAAGCTTCCAGTTTCTTCCTAGATATACTGTTCTAAAGGTCACAGACCAAAGGATGAGAAAATAGTCTTCAAATTTCCATCCGAGTAAGCTTGCTTCTCAAGGTCTACTAAGCATATTGAAATCTTCTGGGCTTGTGACTCTTCAGAGATGCTTTTAACTAGAACAATAGGTGGTTGTCAAGCATAAGAGTTTGGGAGTGTCCATAGGTGCCTTCTTGCACACTGCCTTTTGCTATTGTCAATTAATCCCCAGACTTAAATTTCATGATTTAGCAACTTGCACCAGACTGTCATCTATGGGCTATGCTTTTTGTAATTTTTAATTTTTTGCCTTCTTCCTTCTGTATTAGTTACTTTTCTGTAGCTTTGATAAAACAGTGTATATATATGTATGTATATATATATATATATATATGAAACTTATTGAAGAAAGAATTAATTTGAACCTACACTTCTAGAGGGGTAATAATCCTTGATGGCAGTGAAAAGACAGGGAAACAAGTGACAGTCATGATGGCCAGGACAGCAAGATGATAGCTCACATTTTCAACTTTAAGCAGGAAGAAGAGAAAGATTGAAGGTAGATTGGAGATTTAAACTTTAAAGCCACCCCAAATAATGTGCTTCCTTTAGTAAGGCCACATGTCCTAAGGTTCTCCCAGTGTCACCAACTGGAGACCATGTGTTCAAATGCCCAAGACTATGGGGAACATTTTTCATTTAACCCACCATATTCTCCACATTATCAGTTACTCTCTGATATTTATAAACAAGTCCCTCAGCCATGGATATACGTGGAAATGTTTAACAAGCAATTCTAACAACAACAGCAAAACAAACTCAAAAGCCAACCATACAACCACAGCAAGACCACAAAACAAACAATTTGTCATTCCTCTGATCTGGAACATTTGCCAGTCTCCGCTTATGTAAAAAGAGAAGCCAGGGACATGTTTGAATCTGGAGCTGGAGAAGAAATGCGCGCAGTTCACCTTGCAAGTAAGCTCAGTCGCTCTGGCCTACTGCAGATGCGCTCTGCCTCTCCCCTCGTGCCTTGTTGTGATTGATTTCCATACACAGTAAATCAGTTTCTGGTAGGGTTTGTGCAGCATCTTTCTGTCTCCCTCTCATCTTAAAACCCTGTCCCATATATCATATCATCTGCCACTCCCCACCTACTTATCAGCCAAAAACCAAGGCAACTTTCCAAACCAGACATCTGATAATATCTTCTTGTTTCTTGTTGCCCGAACCAGATTCATTGACACAGTACAAATCTCAAGATGCTACTCAAGTTCCTTTAAGGTCTAGAGAGGTGGTTGTCAAGGCTGCTTGCACCTTATAACCATCTAAGTCTACTTTTCTTTAAACACTTTCATTTGCTCAGTATGCACTTTTGGCATTAATCCTGATTTCATAAAATAGTGCGTCCAAATATAATTTATCTTGATTACTGAGAAAAATTTTTTCTGAGTTTGTTTTCTTAAATTTTTTTTTATGTGTTTCAGTGGTTTTTGGCTGAACATGTGCATGTGTTCCACATGCATGCAGTACCCGTGGAGGTCAGAAGGGGTCATCAGATGCCCTGGAATTGGAGTTCTAAACAGTTGTGAACTGCCCTGTGAGTGTGGGGAACTGGGCCCAGCATCTCTGTAAAAGCAGCAACTGTTCTTAACCACTGAGCAACCACTCCGGCCCAATTATTGAGTTTGGGGATATCCTCTTAATTTTTTTTTTTTACCCAAGGCAAACACCTCACTCTGTTTCCTCCATGCTACCTGAAGAATTTATTTTTTTTGAATCCTTCTGTGAACACATCATCCCACATTCATTTCAAAAGAACCTTTGCAAGTGAAAACAAGCAAGTGAAAACAGAATTTTCCACACACTTGATTAATTCTAGGATTCTAATGCCCAGTGAATTTTGAAGGCTACTGTCAAGTTTTCTTGACTTTCTGGAGTCATCTCTTACCATGTTATAGTCTGTCTGGCAGCACTAACCAGGAGACCCTGGGGTGAACACTTCCACTTGCAGAAACTCTTATTATTTGCTGTCTACTCTGATGACTATTCTTTTGCTCCCGTTTGAAAACATAGTCTTCATTCTAGACTTCCTCTAAGATGCTTTCCTGGATGCTCCTGTCCCACGTCATCCATCACTCATTGGATTAGTCATCTACGGCTGGGTAACACATTCTCACAAACCTAACAACTTCAAGCAACATAGCATTGATTTTCTTACTGGGTCCGGGGTTAGGAGCCTGGGTACAGCTTTAGTTGTGTCCTTTACTTCAGAGCCTTTCATGGGACTGCAACCGCATTGTTAGTTAGACCTCAGGTCTCATTTGCATACACATGTCCGCCTTGCCTCTTCTGTCCTTCTGTCATAAGATAAAGAATTGAGGCTAGAACGGATTGGTAGCCATCTACCTCTGTTCCTTCACCTCCATGTCTGCCTTTCTGCCATGTATTACTGAGGGTTGGAATCCCACAAAAAGAACTTCCCAGACTACTTTGCAAACAGACTTTCAGATAGTGTTTGCTAATTGAAAGAACTGGTGGGTATTGGGAAGGTGAAGAGAAGATAGAAGACATTTTTTTTTCTGTTTCTGGGGCATCTTAATCAGCTTTGGGCAGTTCCAGGCTCCAGTGACTTGTGTGATTCCGAATGACCTCTGGAATTTTTTTGGCGATGGCTCTGTTCCAACCTTGTCAAATGTTCCAAGCATGTCAGTGGTAAGTGGATTCTGGGCTCTTGTGACCTGCTTCCCGCTCTGTAACTCAGGCTAAGGGGTGTCTGTGACTTCCTGCAATTAGTCACTAATCTCTGGGTTACCTCATGTCACAGGTTAGGTTCTGGGGAAGCTGACACTGAGCTGTAGTTTGGCAGGGCGGGCTATTTATTAAGGCTTAGCATTAGGGAGTAAAGGTGAGATGCAGGGCTGTAAAAGGCAACCCCACAGGGAGGTGGAGAGTAGGTCGGGCCCATCAGTCACCTGGCAGTGGGCCAAAACACTGTCCCAAGAGAGCATAGCTTTGGGCAAGATGCTGTTCAAAAGCTAAGGCAGGCCCTGAAGACCACTGATGGCTCTTGAGGCTCTTTGCCTGAAGAACTCCCAGCAGGTGGGACAACTTTCCTCAGCATCTCCCTTCTCCTAGCCCCTTGAACACATTTATAATCAATTCCACGTGCCTGGTTTCTTTTCTTTTCTTTTCTTTTCTTTTCTTTTCTTTTCTTTTTTTCTCTTTTCTTTCTTTCTTTCTTTTTTTTTTTGAAATAGCTGGAGCATTTTATACTGCCTTGGCTGAACCTGAACAAGTACGGAAGGTGCAGTGCCTCATTGCACTCATGTCTCATTTATCATACAAAGCTTGTAGAGAGAAGGTGCAAAGGAAAGCTCCGGCAGCGAGAGAAAGAGAGAAAAGGGTCAAAAGCTAGGCTCATGCCCTCCATACACCCACAAGCATCACAGTTGAGACAGGCAGCAACCGAGGGATCTAGAAACACTAAGATACTTTGGAGAACTCTAAGCCTGGAGAAGATGGGTTGTGTCTAGCTTCCTGGGGAAAGGTGCAAGTTCCTCAGAGGGAATACTAGTATCATGATAGTATCTTGCATATTCTTGCAAAGGTACTTATTTTAACCTGAAAGAAGGAAGAAGAAGAGGGGGGCCAAGAACCAAACCAATCAGACTCTTTAGGAATGTTCCAGGTACTCCCTCCCAATGCCCACAAGAGCTGGGAAACTTGGAGTTACTTAGCTAGGTTACCACAGGAAGTAATGTACACTCTGTTTATCAGAAAGAAGGGCAGAGAATGGCTATTCAGTAAGCAGTTATCAGCACTGGTTACAGATGGGGATATTAAATTGTAAAACTGAGTATTTTCTTGCCTGCCAAAACTCAGAGTTCCCATTGTTATGGCTTTCCCCGTGATTTTTTTGAAGAGGGTATTCATGGGTGAAATTCCAAATCCAAACCCACTGCTCTTAGTCATTTTTTTTCTCTATGAGTTTTGACTGCAGAATAAAAGATACTTAGATGAAAATTACCACCAAAATTAGCTAATGTAGATTGAATTGTTTCAGAAAAAAAGACAAAGAGACTATCCAGGTGGCCTTCCTTATTGCAGTTCCATAAAGAGGCCTTTAGCATTAGTAGCCATCTTAGAGTGGGCCATGATGCACCACGGGACTTTCTAGCCTTCCCTCTCCTCTCTGGTCCCTATTCACTTGACTAGCTCCTCATCATCCTGATCAGCTTACTTGGCATCATCTTCCGTGCCTATCTCAAAGTTGCTGCCAGCTGCATCTCTACTCAGTCTCGTATCACTCCAGAGAAAGCTCCTTCCTTCTCTTCAGGCTCCATTCAAACACACACGTTTCTGACATTCCTTTCAACTGGATCTCACCCTTTCCCCCTGAGCACCCAGAGAACCTCAGTAATACTCCATTAGGACAAGCAGTACGACTAGTTCATAGTATGGGTGTGTACTTGATTTCATTAAGTCAAGACCTTTGCCCTATTATCACTGTAAGGCCAGGGCCAAGGACAATACCTGGTAAGTGGAAACTACTCAGTATGGGTTTGTTTGGAGAACATAGGATAAGTAAATATTATAATTAATGGTTATAGAGTGAATGAACGAACGTATACTAAAAGAAATGGAGGCGGTGTAAAAGGGCCAGCAAATGATGGTTCATTGGGAAAAGGTGCTTTCTACCAAGCATAATGACCTGAGTTTTCTCCCCGGGATCCAGATGGTGGAAGAAGAGAACCTATTTCAGCAAGTTTTCCTCTGGCCTTCACGTGTGTGCTGTGGTACAGTCTCATGAGAGGGCAAAGAAGAGAGAAGGAAGGAAGGAGGAAGGGTGCGCATCCCCTGGCAGGGGTGTGCATCCCTGGCACAGGTGCACATCCCCTGGCATGGGCACTGACAGCTTTCCAGGGTGGATAACATGCACTCAGCAGTCCTCACACCTTCTCTTTGTCAGATCCTCCCTGACAGGAGCCCTCTCTTGTCACTGCTCATTTTCTTCTTTATCTCTGAGTTGCCTTGTATCCTCTTCCCCACAGATAAAGAAGGAAATCCAACTTAACAGGCTCAGCATGACCATGGCAGGGGCGGGGGAGGGGGAGATCAAGCCCTGGCTGTCTGCATTCTGGACAGATAGACCAGACGGACGGACAGACGGATGGCTGCCGCGCAATGACTGATTCAGACAGGTCTCTCTGGGGTAGACAAAAACAGGTCACAATCCAAGAGGGGCCTGGCATGTTGACTTGTCATTTAACAGGAGGAAGGCCACTGTTTTCCCACAAGAGAAGCAGACAATCAAGGCACAAATGAAAAACCAAAAAGCTGTATTGCTCAAACAAGAGTCACTTTTGGCTGGGCTTTAAAGTTTTTAAAAAAAAATGCAGTGAACTAAGCAAGCCACTGGAAAACAAAAAACAGGAAGACAAGAAAACAAAGCCATGTCACCTTAACTGGGGAAAGCGGCTGGCTTGAGGTAGGGGTGAGCTTATCTTTCCAAAGACTACATTACATCTGCTTTCAGCAGGTTTTACAAAAATATAAGGGCAGGCTAAAACGCTCCAATTCTGATAATAATTGGATCTCTCTTCTCTTCTCTTCTCTTCTCTTCTCTTCTCTTCTCTTCTCTTCTCTTCTCTTCTCTTCTCTTCTCT
>BDUI01008277.1:61071-78491 GCA_002335545.1 Apodemus speciosus
TCTCTCTCTCTCTCTCTCTCTCTCTCTCTCTCTCTCTCTTTCTCTCTCTCTCTGTCTCTCCTCTCTGCTCCCAACCCCCTGCTTCCATCCTCTCATAATTCCTGCTTTCATAGTCTCCTCCCCTCACTATGTGCTCCTCCTCTTACATCATCCTTGGTCACTGGGCAGGGCCCCCAGTGCCAAGTGTCCTCTCCCAGATGTTGTCCTTTGATCTGAAAGGAAGTAGCAATCACAGTTCCCAGAAAGAAAGGCCCTCTTCAGAGTTATGCACTACCTTTCTTGTAATATCATACCTAGGTCTAAAATCGGATTGAGTATTTGGGGACCGAAGACATCTGATCTCAAAGCACTTAACAGACATTAACTAGTCCACCCTCCCTGGTCAGGGAAATAGCTTCCTGCTATCCTGAAGGTGTATCAGAGTTCCATGCTCCTCAGTTAAGATGGAGAACAGAGCAAAGCAAAACCTACCTACCATATTCAATTGGTATTCTTCCTGTAAGTCCCATGTCCTAGAAAGGCACCTCTATATTAGATTCCAAATCTAAGTTACACTTTCTTTTTCAGGCTTGACCTGAACAGATATAATTCCACCCATTTCTCTTTCCAATTAACAGAAAGGTGGCATGAGCTTCTATACTGAGATGAATAAAGATATAAACCAGAATCTCGACTAAATACTAAGTGAAGATGCTGACGCACAAATGACACAAGGGTGGAAAGTAGGTTCTAATAGGATGGTGTGTCTGTAGCAGACTGACCTCTGAGTGCCTGGGAGAAAGCAGACTTGCTGAGGTTGAAATTTTGGAGATTGTGTATGTGTGCCTTTGGAAGGAAGAGAAGACAGGTACTAAAAGTGTATGAGAGAGTTCTCTAAGCCATCACTTGGAAAGTCAACCAGTCACATGCTCATTCCAGAAGACATAACACGTTCTTGAGGGTAAAATGGATTCCATTTATCGTTAGAGTCAGGTATTCTATGAGTATGAGTATTTTGCCTGCATGTATGTATATGTACTGTGTGCATGCCCTTGGAGGTCGAAAGGGAGGTCCGATCCCCTGGAACTGAAGTTACAGCTGGTTATGACCTACCACATGGGTGCAAGGAACGGAGCCCAAAGCAGGCTGCACTTTTCCATTAATTTATGTATTCACTTTACATCCTGATCACAGCCCCCTCCCCTCTTCTCCTCCCAGTCCCACCCTACCACCCCTCCCCCCACTCTTCCCTCCCATCCTCCTCAAAGAAAGGTAGTCCCATGCTCACCCCATCCCATACCAACTGGCCCTGACACATCAAAATGAAACAGAACTAAGTGCATCCTCTCCCACTGAGGCCAGACAAGCCAGCCCAGCTTGGAGAAAGGAATCTAAAGGCAGGCAACAGAATCAAAGTCATTTGGAGTCATTGGAGATAGTCTTCACTACAAGTGTTAGGGGGACCTACATGAAGACCAAGCTATATATCTATTTCATGTTTGTAGGGTGGCTTAGGTTCACACCATGCATATTCTTTGGTTGATGATTCTATCTCTGTGAGCCCCCCTACCCCCCCTGCCCCCCCCAGGCCCAGGTTAATTGACTCTGCAGGTCTTTTTGCGGTGTCCTTGACCCCTCTGGCTTGCTCAATTCTATCCTCCATTCTTCCATAAGACTCCCTGAGCTCCACCTGATGTTTGGCTGTGGGTCTCTGCATCTATTTCCATCCATTGCTGGATGAAGCCTCTCAGATGACAGTTATGCTAGGCTCCTATCTGCAATTATAGCAGAGAATCAGTAACAGTGTCAAGAGTTAGCTCTCTCCTAGGGAATGGGTCTCAAGATGGGCCAGTCATTGGTTGGCTGTTCCCTCAGTCTCTGATCCATCTTTATAGGCAGGACAATTTCTGGGTTGAAGGTGTTGTCTGTGGGTTTGTGTCCCTGGCCTTCCCCTGGAAGTCCTGCCTGGCTACAGGAGATGGCCACTTCAGTCTCCATACCCCCTGCTGAGTGAGATTCAAGCATCCTCCCATGAGCACTCCTTGTTACTTAGCTTCTCTGGGTCTGTGGATTGTGACATGGTTATCCTGAATTTTATGGCTAATATCCACTTATAGGTGAATACGTATCATGTGTGTCTTTCTGGGTCTGCATAAAGGGTTAATATCTGAAATATTTGAATAACTCAAGAAATTAGACACCAAATAACCAAACAAAAACAGTTAAAAATGGGGATCAGAGTTAAACAAATTCCCAACAGATGAATCTCTAATGACCAAGAAGCACATAAAGAAATGTTCAACATCCTTACTCATCAGGGAAATGCAAATAAAAAAGACTGTGAGATTCCATCTTATACCCATCAGAATGGCTAAGATCAAAAACTCAAGTGACAGCACATGCTGGCAAGGATGTAGAACAAGGGGGACACTCCTCCACTGCTGGTGGGAGAGCAAACTTGTACAACCAGTTTGGAAATCAATTTGGCTGTTTCTTAGAAAATTGAGAACATCTCTATCTCAAAACCAAGCTATACCACTCCCGGGCATATACCTAAAAGATGCACCACTATACCACAGGGACACTTGCTCATTGCAGCTTTATTCATAATACCCCAAACTGGAGACAACATAGATGCCCCTCAACTGAATGATGGATAAAGAAAATGCAGCACATCTACACAATAGGATACTACTCAGCTATTAAAAATAAGGACATCATGAATTTTTCAGGCAAATGGATGGAACTGGAAAATATCATCCTGAGAGAGGAAACCCACTCCCATTTTATTTGAATACGCTGCATTTTACTTGAGTCAATGACTCACATGTTTATGGAGGCTGAGAAAGCCTATGATGTGTGGTCTGTGAGCTAGAAGTCCAGGAGAGTCAATCATATATTTCAACCCCAAAGGCCTGAGACCCAGGGCAGTCAATGGTATAATTCCTGTTCTAAGTCTGAAAGCCCAAGATCTTAGAGCACGTGTAAGACAGGAGAAAGTGGATGTCCTAGCCAAAGTACACAGTTCATCTTTCATCCATTTTGGGCTTCTATTTGGACCCCTTATGGATTACATAACACTTTTTTACTGTAGGAGGAACAGTTTGGCAGCCTCTGCAGAAATTCCAGAGGCTGTGCAGCCATAAAGGCATCTCCTGCAGGAGTACCTAATTGCAGACTGCCTAAGAGATCAAGGATTGCTGACACAGACAATGCCAGCCAATCAGGAACTGTTGTTTAGAAGAGATTCTTTCCTTGCACTAATGGGGCATGGATGGAAGATATTAAAGGAGCTTGCAGCACATTCAGTCGAGCTTGCTGTGGTGTTTCTCACCTGTTCTTGAAGTCTGTTTTGTTGATTACACACCATTTCACCTCCAACCCCCAAGGGCAGTTAGGGTCAGGTATCAAGTAGTCCAGGCCACAGGCAGCAGTTCATATTGGTGATGGCAACCTTCTTCACACAGCATATCAATTCCTATACTGTTCTATTGTATTGTCCTTGTTTTTTAATAGCTGAGTAGTATTCCATTGTGTAGATGTGCTGCATTTTCTTTATCCATCATTTAGTTGAGGGGTTTTACCAGTTATCTGGGAATTCATGAGCTCATCCAAACCAATATATAAAACTAACCATTGCAGCATGTATCCAAGGGTACCCAATTTCCCCACGTATAAGGAGACATAGAATATGTCAGTCATTAGAACAAAAGTCATTATAAAAGATTAATGGCTTCATAGACAAAAGCTAAGAAAAGAAACCCACTACCTGGTCCTCAATAACTTTTCATTTCTGTTTCCATTTTTCATGTCCTTGGGTTCAGGGAGACAACCTCACATTCTTCCAATGTCTTCTTCTTGCTCTTGTATAGTTAAATTAGATTTCTTATATTCTCCAAAGTCTATGTATTACTCATACTTCCACTGCCTCCATTAAATTCAGTGGTTTCTATATTAGTCTTCGACTGCTGTCTAAAAAATTTACCACAAAATTTAGCAAATTAGTCTTTGAGGATTAGGAACCTAGGTATGCCCTAACTGACCTTCTGAATGAGCATCTCTCATAAGTCTGCAGTCAAGGTGTCACTTGAGTCATAGTTCCATCTGAAGACAAAACTTAGTTAAAGTATTCTAAGTTCACTCATATGGCCGTCCGAAGGATCCAAATGTCCACTTCTAAGTTCATTCACTCACAATAATCTTTCTGCCCTGTTCTCTCATGATGTGGTAATTGGTTACACCAAAACAAGTAATGTAAGAGAGTGTGAGAAACATCCAGAATAGAAACTATGATTTTTTTTTAAGTGAACCCAATCTTGGAATCCATATCCTACCACTTCCGCCATATTTTGTTGATAATAAGAGAGTCACTAGGGCTAGCATACCCTCAAGAGAGAAAGAGTTTCACAGTGGCATGAATATCAGATGGCAGAGCTTTTGGGAGAAGAGTGTCCTTAGAGACCACCTGCCACAATTTCCAGGGTCAGATTAACACTCAAAGTTCACTGAATATATACTGATAGCAGGTATCCTACATTTTCTGTACCCTTTCTCTTTATTTCTGGACATCATCTGATTGAACAGAGAATCTAAAGTCCTCCCTCGTTCTAGCAATTGCTTATACCAATAACTAAGGACAAAACTTATCATGAACTTGCAAATCCTTTGGAAGCAGACACTTTTCCTATTCTTTGCAGTGAATGGCATAGCATGTCAATAAAGATACCACTGGTGACTGACTAGATCTATAATGACACAGGGCAGACAGCTATAGCATGACTCCCTGGCACCTCTGCTCTAATCCTAACTGATTTAATCACTTTGACCTTGGGCAAACAGGAACTTCATAGGTCTCCTTTACCTTAAAACAGAGAGATTAGACCAAAACTTTAAGACTACTGCAACGATATGATCTAAAGAATTACTTTTTATTTAAATTCTCCTTGGAGTGTGTCTTAGTTAGGGTTTTGCTGCTGTGAACAGATACCATGACCAATGCAAATCTTATAAAAGACAATATTTAATTGGGGCTGACTTACAGGTTCAGAGGTTCGGTTCAGTATCAAGGTGGGGGACATTGCAAAATCCAGGCAGGCATGGTGCGGGAGAAGCTGAGAGTTTTACCTAAACAAAACAATGCAAAATACATTTAGTCCAACTTCCAGAGTCCCCATAGTCTATAGCATTCTCAACAATGTTAAAAGTCCAAAGTTCAAGGTCTCTTCTGAGATCTATCCAATCACTTTATTGTAATCCCCAAAGCAAGAAAGGAAACCAGCTGGGCAAACTCCAAACTCTGCATCTCCATGTCTAATATCACAACAGTCTTCAGATCTCCAACTCCCTTTTCATCTTTGTTGACTTCAACAAATTTCTTTCTCCTGGGCTGGTTCCACTCCCTGTTAGCAGCTTTCTTCAGCAGATATCCCATGGCTTTGGCATCTCAAACATCTTGAGGTTTCCAAGGTATCTTCAATGTTACAGCTTCTTGTCTCAATGTATGGGATCCACACATGATCTTTTGGGTTCCTCCAAAGCACTGTTGTCACTTCTCCAGCTCTGCTCTCTGTAGAACTCTAAGCTCATGTTGACCTACTCCACTGATGCTGCTGTTCTTGGTGATCATCTCATGATCCTGGCATCTCAAATACATTGGAGTCTTCCACTGCAACTGTGTTTCACCAATGGCCTCTCATAGGTTCTCTTCATAGTGCCAAGCTTCAACTCCTTTGCATGACCCCTTCAGTCCTGGACCATCAACTGCAACTGAGGCTGTACCTTCACCAATGGCCTTGCATGGCCTCTCACAGTGCCGAGCCTCAGTAGCTCTTCATGATACCTTCAAAGCCAGGACAACCTGGGTGACTCTTACAATATTACTAAGTCCAGCTGCAGCATGAGGTACAACCTTGGCTATCTCTGGAACACAGTTTCTGAGTGCTCTCAGAAAACACTTTCCAGAAGATTTCACCTCAGTGATGTTGGTCTCTTCTAAATCACAGTTAATTTCTTAACTCCAGCTAACCAGTATCGATTGTCCCAGCAGTCCCTTTTATTTTTCACTCTAAAGTCAGAGCCACGTGGCCAAAGCTGCTGAGTTCTGCTGCTTGTTGGGACTGGAACACGGCCCCCTTGTTCTATTACATTATCACCAGCTTTCTGTTTTCCAACTCCTTCACTGCCTAAGTTGACTGTCCTGGAACATGCTCCTTAGACTGACTTTGAACTCAGAGATCTGCATGCCTGTCTGCTAAGCACTGGGATTAAAGGTGTGGTTCACCAAGCCTGGATTTAAGTTTTTCTTCACCTAGAACTTGCTCTGTTTTAGTCTGGCCTTGAACTCAGAGATCTGCTTGTCTTTGCCTCCTGGGATTAAAGGTTTGTACTACCATGCCTGAACCTAAATTTAGCTGGGTGGAATCTTGCCCCAAGGTCACCACTCCCTTAATTCAATTTAATATCCTCGAACACAGGATTCAGCTCCATTTCACTTTCTGGGGTACCTTTAATACTCAAACTATATATTTTGTATTTTTCCTTTCTCAGCTTGCTACATTTGTTCAAAATGTTCTTCATCAGACTTAACCAGAAAAAGTCGCTGTTGCGCTTTTTTGAGACTTCCTTTGTCAATGCAATTGATCTGAGTCTCTTCATCTTAGCCTCAGGCAGATTCTTTGGACAATGGCAAAAAGCAGCCACATTCTTCACCAAAACATCCCCAAAACAGTCTCGGCCACATATTACAGTTCTTCTTCACTGAAACATCTTGGGCCATCAGGCCTCCACAGTTCAAATGAACCCTCAGCACCACTGTCTTCCATATTCCTACTAGGCTGGCCTATTAAGCCCCACTTAAAGCATTCCATGGCTTTCCAAATCCAAAGTCCCCAAATCCACATTCTTCCAAACAAAAGCATGGTCAGGCCTATCACTGCAATAGCCCACTCCTGGTACTAACTTCTGTCTTGGTCTTTTACTTCTGTGAACAGACACTATGACCAGTGCAAATCTTATAAAAGACCACATTTAATTGGGAATGGCTTACAGGTTCAGAGGTTCAGTCCATTATCATCAAGATGGGAGCATGGCAGCATCCAGGCAGGCATGGTGCAGGAGGAGCTTGGAGTTCTAGATCTTCATCTGAAGACGGCTTGTGGAAGACTGACTTCCAGGAAGCTAGGATAAGGGTCTTAAGCCCACACCCACAGTGACACACCTACTCCAACAAGGCCATACTTCCTAATTGTGCCAGTCCCTGGGCTAAGCATATACAAACTGTCACAGAGTGGCATACCAGACACTTCCAGTGGCCTTTCCCATGCCTTTGACCCACTTTTAATGTCTGCAGCATCTCTGGTGGGCACTAGCTTCATGCTGAGAATGTGTCTTCTTCCTGTCTCTGGACCTTCTCTAATCAGGTGGGAGTTTGCCTGTTCTGTGTACTTGCACAGCTTACAAAAGGGAGGGCATTTGTATACCCAGAGACAATCCTTAACCATAGTCAGATGACAGATAGTAAATAAAGGTCTCCTGTTCTTCCAGTGGATTCCATAAAGAATTTTCTGTTCTTCCTTGATAACTAAGGTCTTTCCTCCTACTGAGGTTTAGTTCTCCCCTGTCTATCTCTTTCCCTTAATCCTTTCCCTACATTCCATCATTGGGATCTACCTCTCCAGTTATTCACCTTTTTTGCCATGACTTCATGGTACTATATTTTGCTTTGAAGAGAACCCAAAACTAAGACAGCAAACCATCTCATTCTCTGTTGGGTCTCTTCCATTAAAGCCAAGTCATGAGGAAATTTGGGTTAAAAAAAAAAAGACAATGGCGTGTGTGTGTGTGTGTGTGTGTGTGTGTGTGTGTGTGTGTGTATAACCTGAATACAATCTCATACAGATTAGAAAATCCTCGTCTTTCTAGTCCTCTAAGCCAGTTTCAAGAGAAGTTGTCTACCTACAGAGAACAGAAATGCAGCCACCCTTCTCTGCCTGACCCTCTAGGAAGAGCCAGTTACCATTACCCTCTTGCAAGTAACCCAGAGCAGCTATAGATAAAGTAGAAGGCAATCCAGAGTTCCCAGTCCTGAGTTGTCCTGAGCTACATTGGGCATGTGAGAATTTCCAATGACATACAATGTCTCCTGGAGAATATCCATGAGGCCAGACATCAACCAAAGAGCTTGATAGAGAGATTTGCCACCATGGAGCAAAAATAGATCCTACAACCAAGTGAACTGATTTGGCCAACTGAACTGACTAGTTTGAAGTCATGGCCATTGACTAAGCCACATGTCGATAGCAATCGGGGAGTTGAGACAGTAAGGAGGATCACACAGCTCTGGGAGAGGACAGCACAGGTTCATTGCAGTCAACAACATGAACTTTAGCAGTTGGCAGTTACCAGGCATTGTAAATATCAGTTGCCATGGAGACATGAAGGACTCCCAAAAGGAAACAGCAGCATCCTTAAAGAACACTTTCTTTCATCACTATGAGATGTTACATGCTCCTTCCCCATACTCAGGTCAAATCATGAAAAAGATTAGGGGAAAAAGGGCAGGATGAACTGACCATTCAAAGACAAAGATAGCAGATTTCCAAAAGAAGCTATTTAAATTATTAAAATGGATCACAGTTGTCAGATCAGAAGTAAGTTCAGTAATATTCTCTCTCTGTCTCTCTGTCTCTCTGTGTAGGGGGTGGGGGTGTGTATGTGTGTGTGTGTAGGTATATGCATATACATGTCTGATTTAGGAAATTACTTTGCATAAATGTATGGAACCTGGAGGCATCTTTGATTTTTTTCTAGATGCCAATGGGGCAGGAAATAAGACTTCTTTATCAAAGAAAGGTCTCACTATGGAGATTTCTCAAGGTTTCTGAGCTGGGACCCGCAATCCCTGCTCAGAGCAGGCTCATTAAAGCTAGAAATCCACACACTGTGAGTGTATCTCCAGTGTCTGGTTTAACTTGGAAGGCAGATGTCAGGGGCCTTAATACATTCAGCAAAAATTGTGAAAGGATTGGGGTGGGGCTGGTAGCATTCATTCATTTCATCTCCTTGGGCAGTCTGTTTCCCAGCCTTCCTCGGGTTGTATCAATGCTACCTGTGTCTCCCTCATTTTCCCCAGCCTCCTCTGGGATGTTTCTTCTGCTGGTGACAGTTGCCAAGGGTTCCCCAGGGCAGGTCAAAGTATGATTTGTTTTTCAAGCTCTACCCACTTATTGATCTCCTGTCTAAGAAATGTCAGCAGCAGCCGACAGCTCTCCCAGCTAAGGCTCTTAACTTGGAAATCTGGGGTATTTGCCCATATAAAACCATTCCACTTCTACCTGTCTGGCTTTAGAACTATCCCCACCCCCACCTTGGGAAAAGTCTTCTAAGATGAGATGATGAGAATCAAATACTGGCGTGCTTTGAACACTGGGATGGGAACCAGATTTAAATTGGGCAAAAGACACAAGCTCAAAGGAAGTSCTCCCCACTTCCTATTTTCTCTCCCCTTTTTGTTGTCTTGTTTCTGAGAGCAGGTAGGAAAGTTTTCCAGAAGAGGTTGGCCAGGGGCAGATGCTCAGTGGGTTCATGAGTCAGGAGTCAGAAACTGGAACTCCGGTCCAGGATCTGAACCAACCGAAACAATGACCTGTTATTCCCATCACCATCCCCTCACTTCACACCCCTACCTCAATGCAATTTAAATTCAGGGTTGTAAAGAGGGAGGGGAGGAGAAAGAGACTGTGTGTTTAGTGGTTAAACCTTTTAAAGTTTAAGTGCATAAACAGGGCCTTCTCCGTATCTGTCTATAGCAATTCCCCTGACAGTTACAGCAAAATTACAGAAACTGGGTCGTTTATATAACCCTTTGTATTGTCAAAGCACATTAAACGTCTGCCTTTCTGCACCCTGCTGAGCTGTCTGCAGCTGTCAGATCCCCATACTGCAGCTCCACACACTGAGGGTAAAGGACTCTGGCAATAAGCACTYGGGGAATACTGGACCCTCAGGTGCAACAAATTTTTGAAAAGGAGATTTTAATTTCCTCTRCATATGAGAGGCCCACRGTTTTAGAATATACTGGATTCTCTGATTCTCAGACAGATGCTTAGACACCTGGCTAGTGGACTTTTTCCTCCCCAGTGGGCAAACCACAATGCCTGTCTTTCCTTTTGGATAAGGTTGAAAAGGCTCATTCATTCATTCATTCATTTAAAGGAGAATTATTGGATGTCTTTGAAACTACTAGTACTTTGAAGAATATGAATCAGTTGTTTTTGTTTTATTAAGTTAGCACACAAAGTGATAAGTTTCATTGTTACATATGTATGTGTATGTATGGTGTGTGTGCGTGTGTATGCTTTATTATTATCTCCGCACTCATGTCCCTTCTTCCTTTTGCTGGTCCCGTTCATCCCCCAGTCCCCACAAAGTGTTCTTCATTCTGCTTTCACATATATACACCTCATTATCCTCTTGCCTCTTTAAACCTCCTCTCTTCCTTTCACAATCCTCTTTCTAATTGTGTGTGTGTGTGTGTGTGTGTGTGTGTGTGTGTGTGTATGTGTGTGTGGGGGGGAGAGAAAGTATCTTTATTAAGTCCATATTCCAATTTTAAGCCAACAAGCTAAATACTACTATCACTCCTGTTATATCGCAAGGAAAGCGAGCACCAATGGGAGCTGTAGTATACTGCCAAGATGTTTCTATATGAACTGGAGCACTGGTTCTCTCAGTTKCTGTGAGTATTGACAAGGAGACCAGTCAAATTTGATGCCTCCCCCACACTGACCTCTGGAGCTTGATTTAAGGACAAAATGAGGCAACATTTTAGTGGTCCACTGAACCACTTAGATTCAGGGCCATTCACTAGGGCAATTCACCTTCAGTTGTGAGAGCCTGGGAGTCAAATGAAGTCTGTTTATTGCTAGAAACTCTTCAGTAAAACCTCTTACATTTTTGTCTGTGCCTCCACTATCACTAGCCATGAGACCTTGACAAGTTGGGTTTTACTTCTCTCCCTACCTCCAGTGGGATCCCAGAAAATACCCTTGGCAATGCAGCTAGAGACRGAGAGAGAGAGCTGCAGGTGCAGATCAAGATGGAGTGGGAGTTGTGGTTACCGATGGAGAGGGAGCGGCAGATACAGATGGAGATAGAGATAGAGAGAGAAATGGAAGTGGAAGTATTAATGGAGACAGGCATACAAATACAGTGAGAGGTGGAAAGTTGGTTTTGGGATCCTACCTGAGGTGGCGGAGGGAGGAAAACCAAACTTGGCAAGGTCACATGGCTAGTGATGGTGGAGGTAGTTTTGACCTCCCTACTCAGCTCTCCCTTATATCTCGAGAAATTTCTCTCTGCCATTCCTGTGACTGGCACTTTATCCATATTCCTTGAGTTACTTCATCCTTCATCCCTGAAGGTATCATGACTTCCATTTTCACACAGAGGGATCTCAAGGACCAATAAGTTCAGCAAAAGACCTGGCTTATATGGCAACTCCTGTCTCATCCCAAGCCCAGTCAGCCACTGCTCCAGACCTATGTGGGCAACATAAAATTTTTCAGAGGTACTTCTATTTAGCAGATTCCTTACATTTCCTGGAGCAGGTAACACTTTCCTTATCTCTCTTGTTGGATGTGTATCAGGAAGATAACTGCTAGAGAAATCAGGGATGCTAACTGGAAGATGTCCCTCCCATGATGTGATTTGTGGAGCTGTGAGGATTTTCCAAAATAGGAAATGTCCCTTATACACCAGCAAGACCTAAAATTCCATTTTTTTAGGCAGGGTCTCACTCTCTATCCCTAGCTGGCCTGGAACTCACTATGTAGACCAGGCTGGCTTTGAACTTACAGAAATATATATGCATTAGCCTCCTTAGTGATGTAATTAAAGCCATAAGCTACCCAGCTCCATGATTTTTTTTAAAAGCTAAGTATCCATACAATCCCACTTCCCAGTAATTTACCAAAGATAAGGGAAATCATCTATTCGTATGCTTATATCTAAATGCTCAAAGAAGCTTTACTTATTCCAAGCCTGGAAAAAATCCAAGTGTCCATCAGCAACCGAATAGCTAACTAGTCATGCCATATCAATATTTTTAAGAAATAAAAAATAAATTGATAAATGTCTCAACATGGATGAATTCCAAAAACATTAAACAAAAGAGCTAATTGCAAAAGGGTACATGCTTTATGATTGGCACTTAGCTGACGCTCTTGAACAGGTAAAGCTAATCTATTTTGGTGCAGGACAGTTTGGGCTAGAAAGTAGAAAAAGAGAACTTTCTAGAGAGGTGATGTTTTCCATATCTTATTGGGAAAATGATTACATGGGTGTAACTACTTGTCAAAATTCATCAAAATGAACAATTAAAATGACCACATTTTGTTATGCGTGATTTATACATCTCTAAAACTGAGTTTTAAAATAGATTGCAAACACAATAGAGAAGACTTTCATAGCAAGACTGTGGTATGCATGCAATTGGGAACCTACTTGTGTTTTCAGCGAAAGGAAGACCTTCAATTTTTCTTCTTTCTCAAGTGTGCATACACTTACTGAACTCAAGCACACAGGGAAAAAAAGCAAACATCCCAAATAACCACTCTAGCTGCTTATGTAGCAGATAGCATGTTTACTAGAATTCTGCCTCCCTTGGGGGTTAAATTCTTAAGGAAAGATTCCAAAATAGAATACTAACCAATCTTTCACTGTGAATGGTAAAGAAGGACTGAGGGTCAGTTCTAACACTGAGGAATCACCAGGTTACCTCATCTGCTTTGCCAGGAAGATGGTGGAGAAGCCACACAATCCCTCATATGTCTGTGACTTAATGCAGGTTTAAAATTACAATCCTGTCACGCTTGTTTAACGCACCACAATGCAGTGAAATCCTATTATCTGTCATCTATTAACTGTGCTGACAGATGCAGATAGAACTGTGGACAACAGCAGACATACCTCACTCCCTTGAGTACCAGGGAGCTTGGAAAATTCTATCTCAGCAAAAGTTGCCATGAGCAATCATCTTAGCCTCCAAATGCAAGCAGGGATGGGTTGTATTGAGCAGCACCTGGTAGAGGGAAGCATGCGAGTATGTTTGGGTGTGCACATGCATGTACGAGCAAGAACTGGGGCGGCAGTTTCAGAAACTAGCAGCAGCAGCAGCAGCAGCAGCAGCAGCACTTGGGAAGTTGAAATGCCGAAACTTTGAATCAATCCAACCACAAAGCTTTCAGTTTCTAATTCTGTACCTGTTCCCAACACCTTGCAAAGAGTCAATCTGTGCAGAAACTCACTCTTGCTATTTCTTGTAGTCAGTTCTAGTAGCTTACAGGAACAGCGGGACTCTGAACCATTTATTTCTTTGAGAAGACCCCTTATCATCAATGATTGTTCTTGCAAACACTCAGGAATTTTCATTGTCCACATTCAGAAACATTCAATTAAAAAAAAAACCCTCATCTGGCCTGACAGTTCTCCCTCCTACAGCCAAAGAGGACCTAATAACAACAACAAAAACAAAAAACAAAAAACAAAACAAACAACAACAAAAAAAACCCACCAGGCAGGAGAAGTCCTCTTTTTATCTGTTGGTCAGGGTTATTCAAGAGACTCTTAAAACAAATAGACTATCGTTATTGCCCCTGGTTGCTTCCAAGAGGTGAAAGGCACATCCCAATTGCTGAAGACACCATGCACTTCAGAAGCAGGGCCATGAGGACTCAGAGCTGGAACTGACCTACATGCCTCTTCCCCAAGAACTAGCTTTCATGGAAGCAGAGGATGCTCTGCAATATTCCAAATGAAGGAAGCAACCAATGCTTTTGCCCAGCTATGATGCCTATGAACCACAACAATGACCAACAGAGCATGATAACCCTAAGGATATAGGCATAGCGGCATGCAGACTATAGTGGGAAACCCTCTACCTGGACTCAAGACTTGCTTAACAAGAGGAATAAGACCTGCCACTGGAAACCTAGCCAACTACTCATGGCCAGTTAAGCCTTGGTTCTTGGAGGAGAACCTGCCACCTCTACTAAATCAACATAATCCCCAATCTAAATATCTCATGTGCACATGTAAGTATAGTTCTCTCTTCTTATCAAGGAAACATCTTTTTATCTCCTAGTAATGTCAGAAGTTACACCAATATTTGTCTCTGTTGTGCCTGAGTTGATGGCAACAACAATAGACATGCCAAAGTGGATAGGGGAAAGCCCATGAAGTCTCAACCCTACATAAAGAACTACATGTAACTAAGGAATTCTGGGAGTGAGATATAGTCTTCTCCAGGGAAGAATATGCCAATTGGTCATCCAATACCAAATGGTCAACCCCGAATACAAATGTAAATATAGGCATGTGACATCTGGGATGGTTCRGAGGGAAGAAAGGGAAGGAAAACATGATTCAATTAAAATCTCAAAGATAAAATAAAAGCCTCAATCATTTTCTGGCTGTCGTTCTTCAACATCTATTTATCAGGCATCTACTTCATGCTAGATCCTGATTATGTAGCCAGAAACAAGATAGAAAATCTACATCTCTTCAAGAAGCTATATTTTAAATAATCAATGAATATTTAAATTACATAACGTGTCTGATAATTCAACAGGAGAAATATAATGCAGGGAGAGGCAGAAATAGGCCTCAGATTTACAAAATATGTTGGCCACAGTTGAAGTGAAAAGAATGCAGTTGAGCAAAGGCTTAAAGAGATGGAAGGAGTCATCTCTATAACATCTGGGAAGACAGATGCATGGAGTAAGGCCAGCCAATGAAGAGGCTATGGAAACAGGATGTGCTGGAGTAATAGAGAAGCAGCAAAACATCAATATCTCAGTACTAACTCAGCAAGAGCAAACACAACTATGAGGGTCAGATTGTCAAGGTCCTTGTAGGCAGTCATAAGATTTAGGCTTTGACTTGAGTGAGATGGAAGTTTTGAGAAAAAAAAGGACTTGTTCTGACTCAGATTTCCAGTGTGTCTCTGGCTGCTATGCTGAGAACATACTGTCCTGCAAGGTGAGAAGCAGCAAGACTACTTTGGAACATTGTGATTTTTCAGGCATTCAATAGATGTTCAACTGAAATGCCAAGTGGGGATTTGAATGCACAAATCTGACTGGAGATTAAGAAGTTGGTATATATATGACTAAGGTCGTGAGAATGGATGAATTATTCCAAAGGTTGTGATTGGAGAGAACAGTAGCCAGAGAACACACACCTAGTCTTCTCTGACATTAAATGGTTAAGATATTCTCTTGAATAAAAAAAAATCTATTCAGTCATTTTTTCTTATAAAATAATGTCCAGATTGAAACCACACTAAATTATCTTAAGATGACAGTAATCATGGTGATAACTGACAGTGGTGTCATTTATTTTTATCTTTACACCTGCCTAGTCCACAGAAAATAAAGAAAACAGGGGAATGGCAGCATAGAAATGCTGAGGAATCCAAACCTGGTATCTGTGGATAGAAGGATTTATGCTTATATCAGAGTTAAATTTTTATTCTTTCCATTTTGCTTGCTGGGGACCTCTACCAGTGTCATCACCAGTGGACAGTAGAGCAGGACCAATGGTGACAGAAAGTAGTTCCTATTTCTGATATTTCTAATACCCTGGATTTTTCCTCTAGAGATGCTAGCACATCTGTCCTCTTACATCACTGTGTCATTTACCATCCTGAAAAGTTCTTAATACTTTTTTGTCAGTCCCCTTCAAGCTACATATTTGCATTCCAAAGACTTTGAAAATTGAACTAGTAAATAGAACACTGCCTAGCTCCCCAGCAGAATACTGGATGGCTCATACCCAGAACAGTTCTGATGTCAACTACAAAGGCATTAAAAGTTGAAGTCCTTTAGGAATGATACCCAAAGATTATGTGTAGTACCTTTCAGCCTAAACCTAACTAAATGTGCCTTTAAAAATAAAACTATCATTATCACTCTAATACTCTAATGGTGTAATACATTAAAATGTCCAGAGTAGAAACCCAAGTTACTAATCATACAAATGACCATGAAAATGCCAATATGCAGGGGGCTAGAGAGATGACTCAGTGGTTGAGATTACTGACTGTTCTTCCAGAGGTCCTGAGTTCAATTCCCAGCAACCATGGTGGCTCACAACCATCTGTAATGGGATCCAATGCCCTCTTCTGGGGTGTCTGAAGGCAGCAACAGCATACTCACATATATAAAATAAATAAAATTTTTTAAAAGAAAGTTTAAAAAGTTTTTCAACATGCATGGGAAGAGACACAAATACCAATGATAAGTGAGTGCATTTGTTGGAATTTTATGACAAATGTTTAGGAAAAATCAAAGTTCAAACATTCACAAATACTCCCGGAATAGATTTCAAGTGGCAAGTCTAATTAAAGATCAGGGAAAGTTTTGTTTTGCTTTTGAGATAAGTTATTCTGTGTTTGAGGATGGCCTAAAACAGGTGATGTAACCAAACCTGGCATGGGTCACACCAGTGTGTGTCAGCCTCCCAAGTTCTGAGATGTGGTCCCAAAACATGTCTCACCACACCCAGCAGTCAATAGGAGTTCTTCAACTGAATTGTAAAAGAATTTAAAATTTAAGAAATTGACCTAATGTACATAAGAAAGGGTCTGTGAATGGGAAGATATACCAACTACCAATCTGAATAACAGGCTTTAAAAAAATGAATAGGATGTAGGGATCTAGGGAATTTAATATTCATGTCATCAGATCCCCATAGAAGAGAAAAAGTATAGTGTTAAAAATAGCTTGAAACAATAATATCTGATAACTTTCTGTATTAGCTAGCTTTCTGTCACTATAACAAACTACATAAGATAATCGGCTTAAAAGAAGAAGGGGAAATCTGGAGAGATGGCTCAGTGGTTAAGAGCACTGACTGCTCTTCCAGAGGTCCTGAGTTCAAATCCCAGCACCCACATGGTGGCTCACAACCATCCATAATGGGTCTGATGCTCTCTTCTGGGGTGTCTGAAGACAGCTAAAGTGTACTCACATATAATAAATAAAAGAAGAAGGGGAGTCTGGATCTGGTGTCACAGTCCTGTGATCCTTCTTACTTGGGAAGATGAGGTAAGAAGATCAAAATCTAAAGATCTACGTAGGCTACAGAGAAAGGTGAAGGCCTACCTAGGAAACTTAATGAGATAGATGCTATTTAATGTAAAATATTTTATAAGCGATCTAGGAATATAGAGATGTAGTAGAATACTTGCTGGTATGCTCAAAGCTTAAAGTTCAACTCCAAATACCAAAATAAATAAATAGATGGATAGATAGAAAGATAGATAGAAGATATATGGTAGATAGATAGATAGATAGATAGATAGATAGATAGATAGATAGATAGATAGATAGATAGATAGATAGATAGACAGACAGACAGACAGATTTGTAGAAGAGAACCAG
>BDUI01008278.1:41692-63320 GCA_002335545.1 Apodemus speciosus
TCGTATCTGCGACAAAAGCTGATGGTGTTATATTCTTAGAAGACAGCAGGAAATAATGTACTGAACACTGATCCAAATGAGTTAATCTTTGCAGACTGTCATGGAAAAGTCCAGTGGTTATTAGAGATTTTAACTTACTAATATATAAAAAGAATAATACAATGCTGTCATGTTTTTTTCATTTATTCCAGGATTGCAATATTTTAAAATGAACTGAATATTTTAATAACTCACCATATTAATAATCAGAAAGTAATATATAAGATCGTATCAATTCACCCAGAAAAAATATTTGAGAAAGTTTATTAATCCTGCTATTTTTTAAAAAATGCCAGAAAATTAAAGTTGGAAAGAAAAATCAGTAAAATGAATTCTTCCTTAGTAACCGTTTCATATGTCTCCTCTATTTGAGATGCAGTCAATAAGATGAATCCCAAGACTGATACTAGAAACCCAGCTAACTATTCAGTGCTTGTACAGTCATGGTCATTGGASAAGAATATATAGCCACTAGTTTAATAAATCAGCATAATCCCTAATAAAATTCTATAAGCATTTGTCCTTATACCTACAGACGAATGTAGTCCTCACCTCTCATCAAGGAAAGTTGTCTTTTCAGTAGACGGAGACCACTATAGAAAATGATAAGCAATCAAAATGCAGAATGATGGACCCCGCTCCTAATGGATATATCAACAAAACACTCTGTTGCACTTAAGTCTTCAAGAACTTTTCACAAGAAGATCAAAGTGGGTTTGGGGTTTTTGTTTGTTTCTTTTGTGTTATTGTGTCTCATAGCAACATAAGAAACTAGACCCATAAAGTCTCAGCAATATGACCACCTTTACATGATCTGAACAAATGTGATATCAACAATCATGCCAGACTGAATGAGGAAAACCATGCAAGGTCTCCCACTAAACGAACATGGGCAGCCAAAGCTGGAAATTGAAGATATAGTCTGCTCCAGGAAAAGGACAACAAATGGCAGGTCAGTGCCAAACGATCAGCCCTAAAAACGTAATAAAGGTAACAGCATATGGACTCGACAGGCTATACTTAGGAATATATATGTATTTTAAAAACATATAGACATGCAATAGTAATTAATGAAAAAAGAGGGTATGAATTAGTAGAGCAGATAATGATTTATGCGGTATATTGAAGGCAAAAGGGGAAAAAAGAAAACTGTAATTAAATTAGAATCCCCAAAAGAAAGCAAAAAGGAGTGAGACTATGCAGTATTTGTTTCTAGTACTGGCTTATTTAATTTAACTCAAGCCCATTCACTTTAATCTATTTCTCAGCAAAACTGACATAATTTATTTTTTGTCTAATAATACTTTACACTGTTCATAAACTACAGACCTTTATCCAAAATGTATCTAGACATTTTAGTTGATTTCATATGTTTGCTATTTTGAACAGCACTGCAATAACTGTGGAGGCGAAGGTGTCTCTTTGATAAACCTATCTCATTTCCTTTGGCTATATACCCAGCAGAGGGATTACTGGATCATGTTTCCCAACACAAAGAAATGATAAATGTTTGACAAGATCAAAATGCTAATTACCCTGATTTGATCATTACACACTGTACACACACGTCAAATSATCATACTCTATCAATATTTAGAAATGTCACATATCAATTAAAATTAAAAAAATAAAACAACAACCTATCGAAGTTTATCTTGAAAACACTATAATTAGCATTGCTTAATATTTAATAGTGAATGATAGAATGATTTCCACTAAGATTGGATATGAAAGGAAAGTATTCATTTTTACTCCTTACTCTTCGTTTTCAACTTAGCAGTAAAATTCTTTTCCAGAGAAGATGAGATAAGTAAAAAAGAAATCTATCCTTATTTACATAGTATGATAATATTGTCTACCTGGAAAGTCTCAAATAACCCTACAAAACCAGTAATGAAATATTCCTAGAATAATAAAAGTGTTTAGCATTAACATCAGATTCAAGATTAATGGACAGATTTCTACTTTCAAGCAACAACAAGAAACAGAAATGTAAAACCCAATACAATTTATCCTAGCTCAGAAATATTTTAATATACATCAAACTAAGGGTGTTCTGGATCTGCATATTGAAAACCACATAGAACACTAAAATATATCCAAGAAGACAAAAAGAAATCTTATGTTTATAAATCAAAACAGAATAAAGAGACAAATCAAATTATAGGATTGGTGCAATTCCTATAAAAATCAAATGCCTATATGTTTCCTATTTTCGATACCAAAAACTCTCACTTTCTGGGTGGTGATTGTGAAATATAAAAAAAAAGTTGCATCATATGTGATCTATGAGTAATTATGTTTAGGGTTACAAAACCTATTCACAATCTTAAAACAACTGAAGGGCTTCTATGGTCAAATGAGTACAGAAAGTTTGTTTCCTCAAGCCCCTCTGACTTCTTCCTCCTGACCACTGGTAACACAATGATGTATGTACATCCTGAAAAACTGGACCATCTATCATTGTACAATCACAACTCTTGTGACTTATTCTGTCAAATTATGAAGTGTTCTGACCATGAGTGGTTATCAGAAACTCCTTTACCTGTAGATTTGCTGTTCTGCTTTTTATCAATTTAGTGCTACTTCACATTTTAACATTATGAAACCTGGCCATGGTTTTCGGTAATTCTAATAGAGAGAACAGGAACAACAATAATGTGAAAGCTAGCATAGTCTGGTAGGCTAAATTATGGGGCTATTTTAATGGTTTCTGGAGGGTACATATAAGTGGATGAGATTGGTAAGTAAACAAGAGAGAACATTGTGTACAGCAGAGGTAAAACATTTCTGATTGGGCATAATGGAGAAAGCAAAGCAATCTCAATGCTTTTCCGGGGCTGAACAATGCACTGAGGCTAGGTGCTTTACACAAAAATCCATCTCTTCACAATGAAGGCTGAAGCACATCGCCCAGGGAACAACAGTGTTGTTTCCTTCTGAAAATTATAGGAGAAAGCGCCCACTCAAGTCCGCCCTTGGCTTGCAGGTGAATGCCCTCTTGACTCTTTGTATGTTTCTGCAGCTTTCCACAATAAAGAAACTAAATCTCACAGAGTTAGCACAAAACATGCATGTAAGAATGCTCCTCTGTGTCTGTGGGAAACTGTTTTAGGACACCGAAGGTACACAGTCCTTCAAGTACTTTAAGAAACACTGTAGCCATGTTTACATACAATTATTACACATTCACATACTTCACCATTTCTCCATTTTTTGCACCTAATAAACAAAAACGTCTAGAAAAGAGTTAATATTTGTATTGTTTAGGAAATAACAACAAGAAAAATTTCTCTACATGTATAATATAGACATTTTTCACAGGTTTTTAATCTGTGATTGGATGACATTGATGAAGTAACCAAGGGGGCTGAGGTATGACTATCATCTAGATGTATTAAATGTTTCTATTTGTCTCCCAAAAACATTCCAGTATTTATTTAAAATTGCAGTAGCTAGATTACTTAGATGAAATGCATAAGCAAGCACACGTACACCACTAAGTTTTTTTTAATTTTTAAAAACTGGGCAAAATTACATTTCCTGACTTATATAATTCAAAACTAATGTCCTCAGGGCAAAAAGTAGCAACTGTGGATAGCAGATGCATCAGTGTGCAGCTGATTCTGCTAGGTCTATTCATCAATCATGCTTGTTATTATATATCAGGGGATGCATCAAATAGGAAACAAAACACGTATTTCCACCTACCTCTGAGTCACTTTAATTTAAAAAATAGAATTTCCAATTATCTTCTTGTTTTTTATGAAAATTTTAATTAAGTCTCAGAAAACCAAAAACAAAAGATTATTTATATCTTATTCAAGCCCTAAGTAGATATTGCTCATCCATATGCATCATTGGCAGATCGTGCCAATGTAAATTTGGCAAATTCCATTCAGTCTATGAGCTTATCATCAAAGGAAATGAAAATATATTACCTGTTAAATGTTTCACAGATCACCTAACCCTGCTAAAAATGGGAATGTATGCTTGCTTGTGTTTTGAGGCTTTTGCAATTAGTATTTTAATAACTTTTCAATTTTTAGAAAAGATGCAGAAACATGAATGGTTTTGCTGGGTTTATAGAAGTAGAAGGAATCAGGTCCTCAGAGGATAGAGCTCATTACCACCAGTCACAGAAAAGGCATCAAAAAGCAGGCTTGCCATAAAATTATATTTCCAAGTATATGACAAAAATAATATCTGTATAATTTGGAAACAGATAGTATGAGAATAAACAGAAGAAAATTGTTTCAAAGAAAATGTGTATGATTCCTCCCACCCCCCTAAAAGACACTCTGGGTGATCTCGGAAGGGGTTATTGTTCCAGTATTACTTTTAAGATACAGCAAAATTTGACAGAGGGAAAAATATATATTTATATACAAATACCCAAGGAAAGGAAGAGAATCAGACTAAAATGTGTTAACAGGTAAGCAAAGCTGAAGGACTTGCCCTCTAACTTTATAGCTGACTACACAACTCAGAAATGGAAACAATGTGGACACTGGCAGAATGGTAAACACATAGCTACTAAAAAGAGAACACAGAAATCAATCATAGTCATGCACAATTAACAGCTGACTTTTGACAAAAATGACAACAATTCAATAGGAAGTTGGCACCTCAATAAATGATATTGTATGGAAAATTCACACAATCCCAAGACAACAAAAACCTTATATATGAATTGACTAAAAATTTGTATAGCTCTAAATATGCTACTGTAAAAACTATTTATTTTTATTTTATTTTATGTATATAAGTTTATTGCTTTTGTTTATGTCCCTAAAGTGTGTGCATAGCTATAGAAGTCAAAGGTAGTGTCTGATTCCCTATAGTTGTGAGCCACCATATAGATGCTGAAAATTTGAACACCATTCCTCTGCAAGAGAAATAACTGCTCTTACACTCTGAGTCTTTTCTCCAACCTATAAAGACTGTTAAAAAGGAAAATAAAATGGGGAAATTTTTATCAATGTTCATTGGAAGAAGTGTTCTTGGGACATTCAAAACATACTAATGAATAAGCTGAAAAACATGAAAATTAAAATATATTGTTCCATGAAGAACACTGCTTACTGAATAAGGAGCTAGTGATCATGCCAAGGTTAATACCTTTAATCTCAGTAATTTGGAGATAGAAGTGAGTGGATTTCTGTGAGTTCAAGGCCAGCCTGGCATACATGTCAAAATTCAGCCATCTAAGTCTACATAGTAAGACATAGTCTTAAAAAAATCCAGAATTATAAAACAAAGAAATAGAACTTCCCTCCGAAATAAGAACCATGCCATCGTGTGAAAATACCCTGTAACATTAATTGCTCAGGAAATAAAATCAACTGACAAACTTACCTCACAAAACTAAAAACTTCTGAAAAAGCATAAGGAATACTCAACTAACTAACGAGGAAATCTACAGAATATGAGAAATGCACAGGATGCATGAAAACTGGCCCCTTACTGCAAACTATTTAATTCAACAGATTTGGTGAGAGAGCCAGGCATTGTCTCAGTGTTGTACCTTTTGCTGACCTCACAAGTTTCCAAAAGTCATTTCCAATCTAGTGGTCATGCAGATGGCCCTGGTTAAACTACATGGGTCACAAGAAAAAGCACATGTCATAAACATGGGAAATGGATGGGTAGAGAGAGTAAGGAATTGACAGGAGAAGGAAAGAGAGCAAAGGGCTAAACGAGAGCATGGTCATAAGGCGTCATATACACGTATGAAATTGTCAAGGAACTACCTTAATCACCCTGCTCTAAATTGAAAACTAATGACCAAACCAATCTGAAAATAGGTATTGGAACCGATGAGACATCAGTCAAGATGGGTAGATATCAAATAAGTACCTGAAATGATGGTAGCATAGTTCACCTTTGGAGAAGTGTAATCACTTTTAACATTTTATTATAATAGCATATATTAATTGTATATATGAAAATGGATTTTATTAGGGCATATTCACCCCACTTATCCTCAATTTAGTTCCTCTTATACTCCCTTGAATCGCCTTCCTCTTTCCAGCTAGCTTTCCTCTACATTCATATCTCTATTTTTATTTTACAATTAATACCATCACTCACATATTAGAGTGGTTATAAAAACACACTGTTAATATAATAGAGACTGTGTGRAAGACATGGGCCACTCACCTCCTGCTGATGCATATATTAAATCAGTAGCTACTCCATAAACCAAATTAATGGTTTTTTATTATCATATCCTGATCCTATGACCCAATGGGTGCCACACAACATGAATATATACAGAATTCAAGGTATGTTTTCCTATTAAAATGTGTATGATCATATTTATAGCAGTTTAAGTTTGCACAAAAGGAAAATTCCCTGTGTTTCTGAATATATGAAATAGTAAATAAGCAAAATAATATTCAGCAATTAAAAGTAACCAACACAGGAGCAATGGCCCAAAATTTAAGACTTTGCACTGCTCTTAAAATAAGCTAAATTCAGTCTTCAACTCCTACATGGTAGATTACAATCATCCTTGACCCTAGCTCCAGGGGAACATGCACCTACCTTCTTTTGACCTCCAAAGGCATCAAGCATGCACACAGCCCACATACATACATGCAAACAAACATCATAAACTTAAAAATAAAGAAGAAATCAGTATTGTTATACCGAGCAATTATAGCAAATGTGAAAAGTATTAAGATGAGAACAAAAAGAAAGATTTGGAAAAATGTTGTGATTGATTTTTATAGAGCATTCCATAAATAACTAAAATGTAACAAGAAATAACAGACAAATGGTTAGTATGGAATTGTGATTGAGGTTCACCATCAGAAATGATGATGACATTGATGATTGTAAATATTGAATTATTCTATGATAGATTTCACAAACATCTGTAATGCATGAGAAAATGAATTCATGTCAAAACTTGAAAATTTGGAAAAATAATAATGGTCTCTTTGCTAGCTTTTTAACAATTTTGATTTCAGCAGTGTGACTGTACTTGGATGCAAGTGATATGCAGCATCAATGTTGTTTTTGTAACACCTCTTAAATATAGAACCATTTCAAAAATAAGTTAAAACACATCAATGATAATAATACTACCAAAGAAAATAAATTCTAATGGCGAGATATATGAAATAAACTTAAGAAATGCAGGATGGATGTAGGTGATGGATATTAGTAGTAAGTACTTTGTCAAGATAAACCCTTCTGAGGAAAAGAACTGAGGGCCAAGTCTGTACTAACACAAGGGAGCAGCAGAGATTTCTCAGTTGATGAGGAGCAGAGTCCCAACAGAGGCCACTGTTTCTGCACTTGTCTGAACATTGAGACTGGAGTTAAAATCAGGACAGGGGCCCAGGTCGATTAGACTCAGTGAGGGAGATGGAGTGTGATGGAAAACTGTGCAGAGCTCTCCCCCTCTGCCTGAATCACATGGTTTATTCAGAAAGTCTGCCAGCATACCCAGTACTTTTCAGTCCTTACTCCTGTTTTTATTTGTTTGGTTTCATAATTATGATGGTGTTTCTTTATCCACTTTTTTTCCAGATATTTCTCTGTCTATTCCCATCCAGATTTCCTCAGAGAAACGTCCTTGGTTGTCTTTGAAAATGTGTCCCACTGGCATACTTTCTAGAGTCTCATCCAACTCAAACCTCGAAGGAGTTCAATGACATTCCAAATTTCAGCATAAGTGGAACCTCAATGCCAAATCCTCTACCCTGCTTAAAAAAAAAAAAAACATAGATGCCTCTCAAGGCCACTTGTAAAGGGTGTGGCTTAATTTTTCTGCTGCCTTGAGACGGTTTCCATTTTTTTCCTTCTAGTCAGAAGCATTTTCTAGAAACTTAAACTAGGTACTTGATTAATAGAGGAGATCTCATGACAAAACAATTGTGACATAGAAAGTTTTACATCTCATAACTAAACTCAAGTATGCACTTAACAGTGCAATAGAGAATGCCCAGTGAGGACGTGAAGGGGATGGACGCAGATCAGGCATGCTACCATGACCTAGGAGGTGAAAGGCCAGCATTCCTCACACAGTTAATTCTTTAACGCCACAGAACATCGGCAATGTCTCCATGAAAAATGCCCAAGTTTTACTGATATGAATATTTCACTCCATATGCCCATACATATGGTCTACTGGAAATATTTAGTAATTCCTGGTAGTCTAGTTCCTTTTCCCTTCTCCTTCAGTACTTCAGCCTACACACTTACTAAGCTTACTCCGTGTCTTACTTCATAAGTAAACTAGGTGATATCAAAAGTTCTTTCAAGATTTTGACCTTGTACTCTCTTCAAGGTAGTTGCCGAGTTTTACCCTCTGTACTTTCACTGTTTATTAAGTATAAATGTAACTCTCCCCTCACCAGATTCAATCCCTTCTAAGGTAGAAGTCATACCCCAGCTAGTACTGGTGCATTTTTTAGCCCCTCCCCCCACTTTGGTAGAGTGGGACTGCAGCAGAAGTGACCTTTGTCACACATTTCTCTGGGCTATACTCTTTCACAACTCACCGCTTAAATGCACAGATCCCTGTCTGATAGTGAATTTTGGTAAAGTTATCCAGCATGCTATTTTTAAGTTAAAAGCATTGCAGAACTAGCACTTTTAGTCAAACACTTACATTTTAATTCCTTGGTCTTGCCATAATTGCAGTAGAAAGCATACTTTAAGTAATTTTAATGTAAATCGTGTAATTTCCAAAGAATTTCAGGGTCAAGCAGGGTCACTGTATTAGTGCCTCCAACTCTATTACACAATGATGGACCCCTTGGCCTTTTGGGAAATCGTTCGCTAAAAGAGGTTGGAAAAGAATTTCCACTTCTAGGGATAGACGCAAAATATTCAACCCTGACATGAAACATATGCAGAGAGATTATAAAACTGAGAAATGGAGACATAAAGAATCCCATGTTAATTAAATTATCCTAAATTAATTAAATTGTATGAGTGGGAAGCAATTCTTAAGAGAACAGGCCTGTTGCTGCTTTGATCTCTGGGGATTGCCCAGAACCTAAAGTGAATTCTCTCTTTTAGGGCTGTAAAGAGCAACCAGACCAGCAGTTGGCTTTTATTGATTTTGTGATGCCTGGTTTGACGGGCCATAATTCTAAAGCATCTGAAGGGAGCAAAAATCCACCCACCAAATCTCTCATTCAGGGCTTTTACTAACTAATGACATGAAAAAACACACCGATGGCTGAAAACAAGAGCTGAAAGAAGACTAGCAGAGGAGAGAACAGAGCAGACACTCTGCAATGCACAGACACCTCCTGATTGCAAGACAGCAGCCTGCAGAGGCTATGTGCTGAGAAAGAGGACAGGCACGATCTTCCCCTAGGTACACAAAAGCTTCATTGAGTGTGCAGACTCAGCCTGACAAAGGCTGGAAGCAGGAAATAAACAGAAGAACCATCTCCTGAGGTTGGAATGTCCAGAAGCAGAGGTAGGGAGTAAAGAAAAGTCCTTTATTGATCAAAAGATGTAAAATTGTTCTTTGTGAGGAGAGAAAGAGTAGAGGGCAGAGAGAGACAATATCTGGGTCTAATACATAGAGATATTTAACACCTTCCTGATTTTATATTTGAAGTTTTGCTTTAATAAATATCCTTTTATACCTGGAAAATAGATTGCACAATCACAGTGAAGCTAATCTAAATATAATTGTAAGAAATCCCAGATAGAGCTCATTTTTTAGATCAAAGACCACAATTTGGTGGTCTGACAGAAGAAAAATAAATAACTTTCCCTGAGAGAAAATAAGATTTATGTTAGCCTCTAATTATTTACACACATTGTCTCCCATACAATAAAAGGTAAGAAATAGGAGATGTTGGAGTGTGTGATGCATAGATGAGCATGGTAATCTTTATTACAGGGAAATTTAGACACAAAATAGATGGCGGACAAAGAAGAATTTAAATAACGATAATCAGTGTGTTTCATTATACCGTAACAAAGAAAATGGCACATGTGAATAAATGAAGTATTTCAGATACAATAACTACAAAGAGGCGAGTGAAAATAATGTAATGGAAAAAATACAATAATAAAATGAATGGTCAATTCAGTGGACCTAAGAGCAAAATGAATATAGTAAAAGAACAAAGGATCAGTGAACAAAAAGCCAGGTCTGTTTAAAAAAGATGCAAACTGAAGTGTTGGAAAATAAAGAGGAGAACATGCATTTAATATTCATAAGGGAAATATGCAAACATGTATTTGATGTAAGAGAAAGAATATGACAGAATTGTTTAAAGAGGCAGTAGGCAAGAATTTTGTGAAGATGGTGAAATGCATTAACCTGCTCTCCCAATCAGGATAAAAATAAATATTACTATTATTATTAAAATAAGCAAAGACAAACCAAAGAAAGTTACAGAATGGAGGAGGTTACATGGAGTATAACAGCAATAAGAATGCTCTCTTTTACAGATAACAACCAAAGAGCACCTTTCATTTTCTTAAATTTATTTTGAGTATTGCACATCAAAATACAAAATGTTTACATAGTACATGGTACCTTGTGATGATTCCACATGTGCACAGCTAGTATAATCAGGTAATGCAAATCTAGTTCTTAGAATGTAAACCACTTCTTTGTGATGAGACATTCAAAATCCGCATTCTAGCTTTGTAATTACACACTGAGAATCACCAGCAGCGGTCAACCAACAGGGTATGGCACGCCAGAACATCCCATTCCTGACCGGATCTTTGTGTTCTGAGACTTTTAGCATGTTCAGATGGAAAAATGCATGAGAATGAGAACAAAAGGCACATGAACGGTTTAACTGGAATTACACTGTTGCAAATACCTTATTCATGAATTTTGACATACGCAGTATTGAATTAAAGACGAGTTTTCAAGCCCTGAAAGGCAGTGGACACAGGTGTGAGTGTGAAAGACTAAGGCAGGATTGTAGCTAGCCTTGATGCATAAAGACACTAAACAAAGAAAATAAAAGATGGTATTGTGAGTGTTACTGCACCCATGCTGAAAAGAAGATGATGTAACAGTTAATACAGAATGAAAAATTAAATTCCAGGAACTTTATTAATTCAAACTGGGAAAAAAACAAATGTCATGCAGAAAAAAAAAATAAATTGATGCAGTTAATTTGTTTCTGATAGGGATATCACTAAGTGTTAATAAATAAATAGCCCATAAAAATGCAGAACTCAGTAGAATAGATTTTTAAAACTCAGAGCCTGAGTATAATTATTAAATCTTCAAATTATTTTATCTGGATGATGGTGCTCCTGAATCTTCAATCAAACATTGTCATAGGGTTTCCGTGAGAGTATTTTTGATGAAAGTCACATTTAATTTAGCAGAATGAMTAAGTCATTCAACTGGTTGTATTCAGACAGATGAAGGCTTGAATAGACAAAAAGACAGTTTAAGAAGAGAGAATGCCTTCTGCTTGGTAGGCTTCTTGCTAGAATACCTTAAATTCAGCCTGAAGGTTAGCTCACAGTGGGTCATGGGCATGCCTAATCCTAACTGCAACAGCACCGTCAAATTTGGAGGTCCTTGTATCTTCAGACCAATTTTGGAGCTAAACCACTGGTTGTCCTGCCCTAAGCCTGTCAAGACTCCACCTACGATTTCAGCTAATTTATTCTGTCTCTGCCTCCCTACCCTGTCTGTCTCTAATTCTCTCTCTCTCTCTCTCTCTCTCTCTCTCTCTCTCTCTCTCTCTCTCTCTGACATAGAAAATATTTAGATAATCCTTGTCCAGTTTCAGGATTATACACTGATAACCACTGTATACAAGAAAGTGTCATGGTTTGAAAACTACATTTAGCATTTGTGAACATATTAAACACCACAGTAGCCTATGTTGGTGCTCTCAGAACACATACCATAGCTTTTAGTTAAATATTGTCATCTGACACAAAAACCTGACTATAAGAGAGTTTCGAATAATGTATACAACAGATGGGGTTACTCTTTGTAGACATAACAGAGAAAAAATAACACAAAACAAAATCCAAAAATGTGAGAATTTCAGAACACTGTGTTGGGCATCTGTTGCTCCATCTTCACGCATGCCTGTATAGCTCACTTAACAGCTACCTCTCACTGCCCAGTCAGGTAGAAGAATATCACATGCCTATTAAAACTCCAGTAAAATGCCTGCTTTCTGTGGCATATCATTTAATCCCAGCATTCTGGAGGCAGAGGCAAGTGGATCTCTATTAGTTAGAGGCAAGCCTCATCTACAGAGTGAATTCTAGGACACCCAGGAGTCTACAGAGAAACTGTCTAAAACAACAACAACAACAACAAAACAAAAACAAAAAAAGTACGGTAAAAAGATGACTTTTCAAGCCGGGCGGTGGTGGCTCACGCCTGTAATCCCAGCACTCTGGGAGGCAGAGGCAGGTGGATTTCTGAGTTCGAGGCCAGCCTGGTCTACAGAGTGAGTTCCAGTACAGCCGGGGCTACACAGAAAAACCCTGTCTCGAAAAAAAAAAAAAAGTCCAAAAAACCAAACCAAACAAACAAACAAAAAAAGATGACGTTTCAGAAGCCAAAGCATTGTTTTCACATAATGTTTGTAATATTTTCACCTTTTTACAGCTGAAAATTTATGAATTGAAGAATCATTAACCCAGGTACTTTATCTATATACAATTTGTTATATGGGTTCAGCTGACAGACTAGAAGCTTCTCAGCTCTCTGACAGAGCAACAGGAAAATAAATTTCAGATAGATAATGAAGAAGTCAAATTTCTGGCTTCTTCCTCACCCTGCTAATCTGAAGGTAAAACAGCCTGGCAGACTTTTATTCCATCAGGTCTTCCCTTCTGGTCAACCAGTGTAGGCAAATCAGATATGCTCTAGCCAGTCCTGAACATCTTTAATTTAAATTGTGAGCTGATCCATTTCTCTTTCTTTGTCAAAATAGAACAACCATAAAATGAGGAAGGAGACCTGCTCTATGCCATCCTAAGTGAATGTCTACCTGAAGCTGGGGACTTCCCTGCCTCAGCTCACCTTTTCTGGTTTAACTTAACCCATTCAAAATTAGGGAATACCCTTTCTGCTAGGATTGACTGCTAGCTAATCTGCTTCCCTGAAGACCCCCATATCTTGATACATCCCAGAAGCACTGAATTCAGAGCATTTGATAAGAACCCTCCCGAAGTCAGAGAAGATGCACCTAATCCTCAAGAGACTGGAGGCCCCAAGGAGTTTAGAGGTCTGGTGGGGTGGAGGGGACATCCTCATAGAGACAGGGGGTGGGGAGGAGGTGTAGGATGTGGAACAGTCGAAGGGTGGACAGGGAGGGGAATAAAATCTGGAGTGTAAAAAGATAAGAAAAAATTTAGGGAAATAAGACCCATCCTAGGCCACCAAGAACAGTTAAACTGTCTATTCTACAGGGAGTTTTTCTGTGTGCCTTGCTCTTTGTGTCTTTGTGAGTATGTGTTTCTTCACTTTAATGGAGTTTGTTAACTACTGCTGCCTGCTGTGTCTGAGATTTTTCTGCTTTTTAATTCTTTAATTGGCAAGGGAAAGAAACACAGTCAGACCTCCAGACAGTAAAACACTGAGCAAAGGATGTAAATAAACAAAGTATACAATGACCAAGCCTGAGAAAGCCAGGGTGGCCCTTTTAGTGTCAAGCAATGAAGGTTTCAAACCATAAACACTAACAAATCGAAGAGGGCATTTCGAAACAATTAAGAGGGCAAATGGAAGGACACAATCATACACAATGTAGACAACATACCAAAAGAATTAATAGCATAATAAGTATAATAGTCAAATTAAGTAGGCGAAATAAACAAGTTCATTCACACACATATTTAGAGATTTTACACATCTCAGAATAAGTAAGCAAGCAATCATAGGGAAAAAAATTTAAAAAGTAAAGTGAAACTATAAGATAAGAACAATCTACTCCAAACATGTTTTGAATATTCTCTCACCAAAGGAGTCCATTTCTGAGACAGTCTTGTTATGTAGCCTGGGCTGGTCTCAAACTATTATTTCAAAGTAAATGCAGTGCAGGGAGTTTATGTATATTTTTTGAATGAGTGTGACCAAATTTTACATATTATGTAATTGCACTGGAGTTAAATTGGGAAGATATGTGATTAAAATTTCTATAAAATGTTGAAGTGCCTGGTAATAAAATTTGAAGTGTCCCATGAGTCAAAGAAGTCACGCAGGAAATTATTAAATAATTTTGAATTAATTAAAATTTTCTGAATGTTTTAAAGTGGTAACATAATACAAATTAATGAAAAATATATTATTTTCAAAAAACATATTTTAAAAAATAAGGAAAAAGGTGCCAAGTGTAGTGGCACAAGCCTTTAATCCTAGAATTCAGGGGACAAAAGCAAGGGGATCCCTGTGAGTTGGAGGCCAACCTGATTTACATAATGAGTTTCAGGATAGCCAGGGATATATGAAGATACCCTGTCAAAAAGAAACCAAAATCTTCCAAGGTTTCAACTGATGAAATAAAAAACATGAATTTCTTCTGGAATCAATGAAAATATATAACCTAATTTATAAGTAAGCAGCAGCATGAAGCATTCAAAGAATACATTCTATAGATGGTCTTTATATACAAAATCATGGGGCTGCAGAGATGGCTCAGTGGCTAAGAACACTGACTGCTCTTCCGAAGGTCCTGAGTTCAAATCCCAGCAACCACATGGTGGCTCACAACCATCCATAATGAGATCTGAGACCCTCTTCTAGAGAGTCTGAAGACAGCTATAGTGAATTCACATATAATAAATAAATAAATCTTAAAAAACAAAGAAAATAACTTTTAAAAAATCATCAACATCTGATCCTATGATATCACCAGGAAAATACATATATAATAAAAGATTTGTGTCTAACACATGCAAAAATCTTTAAAATACAGCAAAATAGGAGAAAAAACAATTAAAATGTTCTAAAGAATTAACATATAACTTAGAAAATTGTGTAATAGTTTGTGTGCATATATACACATACAATTGAACACAGGTGTGTACTTGCACATGGAAATTCACACACATCCCACATGTAATAAGAAAAAACAGATTCATGAAGAAACTATAAACAGGAAGACAACAGAGAATCTTAGGGCACTGTTTTGTAAATAATAATTTATAACAAACTGTCTAATATTTACATTGTACATGACATAAATCATCAAGAGATTAGTCACATCATGTAGAATATTTAATGTGCTATATGAGAGCATTTGCTACAAAAATCACACAATGAGTGTAAGTTTCCTTGGAGTTTCATATCTCCTGGGGTAATTTTGGCCACTGGTCTCCCAAAACACTAGATTTTATGACAAAAGCCACGCATAGGAGGAGAAACATCACACATTCTATGATCATGTACTGATAGTCATATGATACTTAACATTTGTCAAAACCCATAGCACAAAAAATACCAAGAGTTAAACCTGGTACAAGCTATGGGACTTCAGGTTAGAATTCTGTTTCAACACAAGTTCATTGACTGTAACTGATGAATTGCCTTCGTGGAAGATGTTGACAGTGAGAGAGGTTGCATGTTCTTCTGATGTCAGTATCTTTAGAAAGCTTCTTGAGCTGATAACTTACAGAAAAATCTAAAACCATGTGACATTTTTAAGGGGTTCACTCTGAAGACAGACAAAAAAATTAAAACTTACTGGGGATTCTGCAGGAGGAAGCAGAAAGAGTTTCTAAGACAGAAAAATATTCTGTATACTAATGTTCATGAATTTGTTGCTTATTTGTGAGGATATGTCTGAAACCCACACTGTCATTGTGTGAATGACTACACTGTTCTTACTCAGACTTGCATGCTATAGCATACTTCTCAGTTATATAAGATACAGTGTCACTATTGAATGAATTCCTACAGTGTGAACACATGCAACTTTAATATTGTCAACACACAGAGACCATTTGAGCCAGCCATTTAACTCTTAGATATATACTGCCAAAGAAAAGAAACTGATACACTAAATAGATATCTCATGCCTATGATCCCAAAACTCATGAGACTGAGAGAGGAAAATTGTCATGAGAGGCTAAATTGAGCTTCATCATACATTTCAGGCCTGCCAGGCTGCAGATGGATTAACTCTCTAGATAAACACCAAGAAGAAGAAGAAGAAGAAGAAGAAGAAGAAGAAGAAGAAGAAGAAGAAGAAGAAGAAGAAGAAGAAGAAGAAGAAGAAGAAGAAGAAATGCACACACCTATTTTTATTACCAAACTGTTATTAATGCCCAAATAATGGAATTAAAGATAGATCATAGCAAAAAATGAACACACTACAAATAACCATAGTATATGCACAAAGTGGGACTTATCTGGGGTTGGTGCAACAGACAGACTCATTTGCTGCATCTTGGACGGGATTGTATGGAATGAATGCCCAAGAACAAAGGAAAAATACTTGTTCTCAGTCCTTTAAAGTTCTGGGAACTTTATAGGCACAGAGAGTAGGATAGTAACTGCTTGTGTTACAATTGGAAAGGGACAGAAGGAAGTGAGATGACTTGTACCAAAATACTGTTAGATAAGAATAATAAAGCCAGGCAGTGGTGGCGCATGCCTTTAATCCCAGCACTTGGGAGGCAGAGGCAGGCAGATATCTGAGTTTGAGGCCAGCCTAGTCTACAGAGTGAGTTCCAGGACAGCCAGGGCTACACAGAGAAATCCTGTCTCGAAAAACCAATAAATAAATAAATAAATAAATAAATAATAATAAGTTTTATTACTGTACTATACATTAGGATGAGGGTTAGTTTCAATAATTTGCAATATTTTATAGAAAACTAGAATGAATTTATTCTATGGTTCTTAGTATAAAGAAGCAACCACTAGCTAAGGAGATAAATGCTAATTAATCTTAATTGGTAACTACAGAATTGTAGATGTATCTGATTATCACACACCTAATAAGTATCTATAATTATTATGACAATTAAAATGTCCTTCAGTATCAATTTGACAAGAATGTGGTACTCCTATTTGCCAATCTGACTACAGAATTGTACAAACACCTTTCTATTTTCACTTCAATGCCATCATTAAAATGGAAGGAACTTACAAAAGTTAAAACTTACAAAACTTGGCAATGATACAAGTATCTGGAATCTCTTTGTATTCTGAGAATATAAAATTCCCTAACACAACTGTGAAGAGTGCTTCAGAAACTTACAAACAAATACTAGACCTTTGACCTCACCCCTTACTCCTAGTAATTTAGCTAAAATAAATGAAAGCATATGTTACCAAGGACAAGGGAAGGAATTTACTAATAACACTGAGTTATGACTATCCCAGATGCTAGTATATAATAGTGGAATGAATCATGGAGTAACAAATATAATTCTATCAATTTCAGACTTAGGACACAAATTTCTAATAGGTACAACATGTATGCATCTTTAAATAGTTCACCAAATGACAGAATATTAAAAATAAATAGCATATACCTATTGGTGGCTTTTATAAAAAAATGAAAACTGGCTTAGTGGCTAAGAAAATTGAACACAAGGCAGAAGAGGAAAGTTTTGTTTTTGAATGTAGAAAAATGGCTACAGTGGCAAATGAGAATTCTCCTTAATGATGAAAATGTCCGCTTGAATGTTAGATGATACAAGAAAGAATTAATTAGAATTATTTTAAACTCTTGAATTTTATTGTATGTAAATTACATGAATTTTTTTCAGGGTTTGTGCATCCCTACTTTAGTGACTAAGATTGCTGCCTTTGGCTATAAACACACTATATTAAAATATTTGCATTCTGCTATCTGTTGCAAAATCTTAAGCAAATAAATTAACATTCTGATCCTACACTATTTGCAAACAAAATGAAGCCAAATACTTAAAAGATTTATTTTAAACAACCAATAGTATAAAAAGGGCAATATTTTATCAAATAGCAATCATTCAGTCAATAATAATTTTCCCATCTTAATAAAGACTTTATAATTTTTCTTTTGACTATTTTTATATGTGGTATCTTAGATGTTTATCCATTTTCTTATACAGTCTCTCTATTGGAAGAGTATTCAAGAATTTTTCTTGGTTTTGTTGTTTCATTTACAGATATATTTGTTTCAGTTACACACTACTTACATTCCAAGCGAAAGTGAATACTTGCTTATTTCTGTCAATTATTACCAATATATTTTTCCACAGTAACAGTAAAATCATCACATTAATATCTGTATTGAATGAACAATAAAATCTTGCATTGAAGTTCTTGAATGTAGTTGTATATATAGCACATTTCTAGGCATCCACTGAATGTTTGACAAAGGGTTTTCATAAGCAAGTGATTTGTTAGTTGTGAAAACCACAAACTTACTTCCCTCACTTCAGAGTATCTATACAAACTCTATCATCTAAATAGGAGACACAGGGAGTCAGCTTTGGTGTTGAGATCTCACAGACTCAGTCCACAGCCCCTTACTGACTGGTCTGTGTTCTCAGTGTTAACTAGTGAGCCACTAGTGACCCCTGAAAGCTTTTAAATCAAACACTGCTCCTATGATGCAAGGGTAAATCTTCTTTCTAACATTTTTTCAACTATTTTCTCACATCTGTTGTACACTCACTTATGTAACTGAAAGAACAGACAGATGCGAAAATTCCGTGAACGTTTCATATTCATTTCTGTTGTGTTTTCTACGAATTTTCTTGAATTTTCAAGCTCTTCTTGAGGAAGAGGAATGCTTGGCTCATAGTTACTGTGAGATACTTATCATCTGCTTCTAATGATAGCTACATGTTTCTCTTTGTCACCCTGAATCATTCCAAATCATTTCTTTGTGGCTTGAATGTTGTCTGTTGACATAATTAGATGTTCTTCCCATAAAGCAGGTTTAGTGAGAGCTGATGTGATACGGCAGAACTATTCATTGATGTCAAAATCAGAGAGAATATCTGTGCCCTAATGAACTCAGTTTGCCATGTGGGATGATGACCTATGCTTTGGCAGACTGAAATCCAGATCTGTCACCATTCTAGAAAACAAATGGTTAGTGGGAAAACTTAATCCGATGTGTTTATTTATGTGAGTTAGCATATGAGGAAAATGAACCAGCTTTCATCAAACCACCCACAGTTAGAAACGGCCATGTGGCAGATCTCATAAGAGAGAGAACAAGGGTTATGTGTTTACTCTGTGTTCCTCTCAAAGGACTCTATCCCCCGATTTCACAATTCCTGTACAGATGGGGGCTCTGAACCTGAGGTAAGGAATGAAACTGAATATCACGACAGCCACGCAGTGTTCAGTCTACAAAAAGCCATTTGTTTCGAAGGCAGCCTTGTTTTTGCATGTACACAAAAGTGATAGGTTGTCACGGATCACCGTTGTAACATGTTTTCAAAGGCCAGATAGTCTCTGAAATACGAGTCCCAAATTCTTCTCTAGTTAACTTAACAAACAGTCGGTCATCCTGGGGCACATTTCTTCTTTATGGCCCACCAGTTAAAAACAAACAACAAAATATTTAGGAACATTTGCTGAAGATATCTTAAGAGTGGGGTACAGCCTTCATCATTCTCTTCTGCCCCCTTGTGGTTTCTTTCCTCACGTTGGACTGCTGCCCTGGGCTGCTAACCACTCCTTCTAAAGGAATCATAATGTTAATCACCGTCTATATACCGCTAAATTTGCCCAACTAAACTGAGATTGGTAGTTAATTTTTGGGAGAAAGACTAACAATACGCAATAATTTTGATGGTTCCTTCTTTATTTATTAGCATTGCATATGTCCATTGTTGAGCTGATTTTCCAGAAAACTTTTCTTGTACTCTCCATTTTTCTAGAAATATATGGAAGGATTCCTACCCTGTTTGCTAATTTCCACCAGATGGCTTCATTTTTGATTTTTAGGATGTCTTTCACACTTTATTGTCTCATCTCACCCACTTCAGAAGTGGATTTTCCCGCGTTAAAACTGCTGCCTCCGTGAATTTCTGTTAATTTACTTCCAAGATTCCTTTTCTTTCCTCTCTAATTGGCTCTGCCTGACTCTACCATGTAGTCAGTATTCTTCTAGATGAGTTTAGATTTCTTTTCCCTCTAAACACACTTTTAAACAATCGTATTCACTACTACTCTTATGTTTTGATAAAGAATGGGCAAACTTGATTCTCTGATCCTCTTAATGAATACAGTTATACTAGACCACCTAGGTTTTCCCTGGGTTGACTGAACCATGTCCTAGCAAATATTCATCAATTCCCCTTACCCTGTGCTTCTTGCCCTGACGGAATAAACTACTCCAGGAGATTCACAAACCCGAGAAAGGTACCTGAATACAATTCCCATTTTTTTTTCCTACACCTTCGTTAAATTGTAATAGCTGTCTCGAATAGCTCCCCAGTCCCTCTTACGTCAATGTGCTTCGTTTCTGAGCTCAGACCACACCACCACCCCCACCTTTGGACATGTTCCATGTTGCTAGTGGTTTGTCCCCGCTTCATAATGCAGCACAGTGGTTTTTTTGAACCGTAAATCTGTCGCTGTCACTTGCCTATATAAACTCGTGCTTAAAGCGTATGAACTAGCTGAGTTGAGGATCTATAGCGCAGGGGAAGGGATCTTGAGTCAGTCAGGACTTTGGTAGACGCCCCTCTGAACCATCCACTTGTGGTGGTCGGGGGCGGGGAAGGGGCGGGATTGAGCCCCCTCCCCCCTCCTTCTTACTGCGGAGAGCTGCAGAGCCAGCGACACTCAGTCTGAGCTGCGCTGTGAGCTGTGAGCTGAGAGCTGAGAGCTGAGAGCTGCGTGGCGGAGTAAGCCAGGCAGTAGCACTTAGCTGAAAGCTGCGGTGCCAGCCAGGCAGCGCTCGACTGAGAGTTGCGGTGCCAGACAGGTAGTGCTTGCTGAGAGCTGCCGAGAGAGCCCGGCAGCGCTCGCTGAGAGCTGCTGAGAGAGCCCCGGCAGCTCTCGCTGAGAGCTGCGGAGAGAACGGAGACAACCGTGGAACCAGCCAGTCTGCACCCGATTCCTATTCAGCTTTCAAGCTGGAGGGGGATCCTGGACAGCCACGTCGACATGCTCAGCACTGGAAGAAAAAGCGAGGCAACCGGAGACGGGCCGCCACCAATCAAGGAAGGGACATGTCGCAGCTAAGTACGAATCTGGGTGACTCCAGCCCTCCGGAGTCCCCAGTGCCTACAGTCCATAGCCGCCCTACGGTTTTGATGCGGGCCCCGCCTGCTTCCTCCCGGGCTCCTCCTGTCCCTTGGGATCCACCTCCAGTGGACTTGCAGGCTCCCCTGGCTGCTTGGCAGGCTCCTCAGCCAGCATGGGAGGCTACGGAGGGCCAGCTGCCTGCCCCAGTGGCTCAGCTGGCCCAGCCTCCTGCTCTAGGGGCCCCAATGGTCCAGGCTCCGCCGCTCGGGGGGGCGATGGCCAAGCCTCCAACTCCTGGAGTCTTGATGGTCCATCAGCCCCCTCCGGGAGCCCCGATGGCCCAGTCTTCAACTCCGGGAGTCCTAATGCTACATCCTTCTGTCACGGGGGCCCCTTTGGCTCAACCTCCTCCCCCAGGAGCCCTGATGACACACCCTCCCGGGACCTCGATGGCGC
>BDUI01008278.1:63521-74223 GCA_002335545.1 Apodemus speciosus
TTTTTTCGAGACAGGGTTTCTCTGTGTAGCCCTGGCTGTCCTGGAACTCACTCTGTAGACCAGGTTGGCCTCAAACTCAGAAATCCGCCTGCCTCTGCCTCCCAAGTGCTGGGATTAAAGGCGTGCGCCACCACCGCCCGGCTCATGCCTTATTTCAAGATACAGATATCATAGTGATCAGACAACACAGTTGTCCTCTGATCTACAGAAGTCAATACTTCGAACTTCCAAAGACATTCCCTAGATAATGCTGAGAAGAGAGTCTGTGGGAGAAAGTGTGAAACCATCAAACAATGGCCTCTGGACATCCCTAAGTATGACCCAGGCAGAGGAAAAGGGAAGTGGAGGCATTAAGAGTTTGGGGATCATTTCTGTTGGGGTGGTTTTGTTATTTGGGGAGGGGGCATGTTTCAACACGGCTCCCAGTCTGGGTGTAGAAATGAAGAGTCACATAGAATCCCTCCCTGCCTCCCCCGCCTCCTCCCCCTCCTCCTGGGACCCCAATGACCCATCCACCTCCTCCTGGGACCCCTATGACCCATCCACCGGTGAACCCGATGGTGCATCCTCTCCCTCATGGAACCCCGATGGTCCATGGGGGACCACATGGAACTCCATTGCCACATGTGCCCCTTACGGGGACACCGATAGCCCAGCCGCCAAATCCAGGAGTCCTGATGGCCCAGCAGCTGACACCGATGGCCCAGCAGCTGACACCGATGGCCCAGCAGCTGACACCGGGAGTCCTGATGGTCCAGCCGCCTGCTGCAGGAGCTCCAATGGTCCAGCCTCCTCCACAGGCTGCCTTGATGACCCAGCCTGCACCTTCGATTACTCCGATGGCGAAGCCTCCAGGTCCTGGTGTCGTGATGATCCATTCTCCAGGTGCCAGAGGTTCAATCATTCAGACTCCAGTATCAGGAGCACCAATGGCACAGACAGTGCTGCCCCCTGGGCAGCCTCTGGCTACTTGGGCTCCACAGGGTCAGCCTTTGATCCTACAAATCCAGTCTCAAGTCATAAGGGCTCCTCCACAGGTTCCCTCTGTACCACAAGTCCCCCAGGTACAGCTGGCCACACCCACAGGCTGGCAAGCCACCACACCCAACTGGCAGGTGGCCCCCCAGGGGTGGCCAGCAACTCCTTTGACCTGGCAGGCTACACAGGTGACCTGGCAGGCCCCCACAATAGCCTGGCAGACCACTTCACATATGGGCCGAGGGCACTCAACCGTCCGTGCTGGCCTCCCATCCATTCGACCTGGACCACCTCCGGTGATTCGCCAGTTACCTCCTGTGATCCGTCAGATCCAACCTGTGATGCGGCAAGCCCCACCACTGATCCGACAGGTCCCTATCAGACAAGCTCATGGCATAGCAAGCCAGCCTCAGCTGTGGCAAGTCCTGCCACCCCCACCTCCACTGCGTCAGGCTCCACATGCTCGATTGCTGTTCCAGAGGTTATCAGGAACAGGCCAGGTGTCTACAGTACCACCAGTTGCTCAGATACATTTGGTGCCACAGTCAGGCCCACAGGTGCCCCAGACAGTACTGCCAGCCCAACTGTCTCTCCCAATTCCTGTACCCCAGGCTGCTGCTCAGTCTGCTTCCCGGGCAGTGCACTGCCCACCCATCATCTGGCAGGCCCCCAAAGGCCAGCCCCCGGTGCCACAGGAGCTCCCAGTTCCACAGGAGCTCCCGGTGCCACAGGAGCTCCCGGTGCCAGAGGAGCTCCCAGTTCCACAGGAGATCGAGGTGCCACAGGAGGTCCAGGTGCCACAGGAGATCCAGGTGCCACAGGAGATCGAGGTGCCACAGGAGGTCCAGGTGCCACAGGAGGTCCAGGTGCCACAGGAGATCGAGGTGCCACAGGAGATCGAGGTGCCACAGGAGGTCCAGGTGCCGCAGGAGGTCCAGGTGCCGCAGGAGGTCCAGGTGCCCTTGGAGTTCCAGGAGGTACAGCAGGCCCAGGCAATGGGCTGGCGGGCACCCAAGGTACCTACTCACTTCTGGCAGCCTGTGCCTGCTCAGGAGGCCCAGGAGCAGGCCTCTCAGATCACCCATGTGGAGCAGCAGCAGCCCTTTCAGGGAGCCCCATCCTCCTCCAGGGCACTGCAAACACAGCTGCCTGCCCACCAGGCCCAAGCCACAGGCCTGCAGGCAGAACTGCCCTCAGTGCAACTGCAGCCTTCTTGGCGAGGCGCTCCACCCAGGTTGCAGGCCCAGCAAGGAGCCTCTGCCACAGTGGCAAATTTTCCCCGGGGCTCCACTCGATCACGTATGGCCCCATCAGGAGAGCCTGGCCCCTCTTCTCTAGAGCCTCGGGGCCCTCCTAGGGAACGCAGGGCACCTGCAAAGGACAAAAAGGGTCCTCCAAAAGATCGCATGATCATTGGTGCCACCTTCTGCGCTCCAAGGGGAGCATCAGCTTCTAGGGCATACGTGCCAACTGCCTGGAAAAACTTGCCTGCCACATCAGAGACCTTTCCTGCCACCTCAAGGGTCTTTCCATCTACCTCTCATTTCCAGCCTGCCAATTCTAATGCCTTTAGAGGCCCATCTGCCACCTCAGAGAGCCCAAAGTCACTGCCATTTGCTCTGCAGGATCCTTATGCCTGTGTAGAGGCCCTGCCTGCAGTTCCCTGGGTTCCGTATCCTGAGGGCAATGCCTCATCAGCATGTAAGTCAGTGCCTGCCATCCTGATGGTGGCAGCAGCTGCCCCCCAGGCAAGTGCCACTGCTGCAGAGGCCTCCAAGTCTTCAGAGCCACCAAGACGCCCCGGCAAAGCCACCAGGAAGAAGAAGCATCTGGAACCCAAAGAAGACAACTGTGGCCAAAGGATGTCCTCGCGTGACTGGCGGGCCCCCCGATGCTGGGGGAATCCCAGTCATTCTGACTGGGAGATTCAGAGGGCTATGCAGCAGCTGGGGGACCGGGAATCCCTCTACACTCCACAGGGCCTGAATGACTGGGGGTGCCCCAACACCTCTAGGATGCCAAGGAGCTTGGAGGGCCCTAGCACTTCACGGGACCAGGGATTCTGTGGTGCCTCGGGTGGGTCTCAGACATGGATGGCTTCTGAGGCCCCAAGTGTCTCTCGGGGATCCAGTGCTGCTCAGGAGGACCCTGATAGGGAGTGTCAGCCAATTTCTCCCTTAGATGAGAGAGCAAACGCTTTGGTGCAGTTTCTCCTGGTCAAAGACCAAGCCAAGGTGCCTGTCCAGCTCTCGGAGATGGTAAATGTTGTCATCCGAGAATATAAAGACGACAGCTTAGACATCATCAACCGTGCCAACACTAAGCTGGAGTGCACCTTTGGTTGTCAGCTGAAGGAAGTTGACACCAAAACCCACACTTACATCATCGTCAACAAGATGGCGTACCCTCAGTGTAATTTGCTGGCATCCTACTTCGAGAGGCCAAAGTTCAGCCTCCTGATGGTGGTCTTGAGCCTCATCTTTATGAAAGGGTACTGTATCAGGGAGAATCTGCTCTTTAGTTTTCTGTTCCAGTTAGGGCTGGATGTCCAGGAGACAAGTGGCCTCTTCAAAATTACAAAGAAGCTCATCACGGGTGTATTTGTGAGACACAGATACCTAGAGTACAGGCAAATCCCGTTCACTGAGCCTGCAGAATACGAGCTTCTCTGGGGGCCCCGGGCATTCCTCGAGACGAACAGGGTGCACATCTTGAGGTTTTTGGCCGCACTCTATGAGAACCAGCCCCAGATCTGGTCATGCCAGTACCTTGACTCTTTGGCGGAGTTAGAATACAAGGACGCAAACGAGGAGGAGTCCCACGACAGCGATGATGATTCCCACGACCCCACCAGCAGCCCCCATCCTCACTAATAGGTGTTTACTAAGATGACTTTATACCTGTGGGTCCAAAGCCAAAGGCAACAGACAGTAGGGGGTGGGGTGGGGGGGACATTGTGCTTTCTGGCATTTTTTGGTATTGTTCTGTGTGTAAATTTTACAGCCTGTTTTTCTATTTGCCAAAGCTTTTGTACAGTTTTGTGAAATGTTGATTTAAAATGGCTGCTGTATTGTTTTGTATTTTGGTGTACGTGTTTTTTAAATGAGATCTGTGATTCCCTGTTTGGTGTCCTAACTGTAATGTTATAGAATCAGAGTTGTGCTGCCTTTGTGAAATGAAATGACAGTCTGTTTGTCTCGTTTTGTTTATGTAAAATCAGATGTTCTTGGATGTTAATATCAGTAAAATACTGTCTGGAGAAAAGTAAAGATCTATATCTATATAAATATACTTTTAGCATAACATAAATTGTTTGTGTTTATTCTAATTTTGAACCAGGGTGGTGGGAGACACACTTTAACATGCCCTATGCACAAACACCAAGATTAATATCAGTGTGGGGGCATCTATTGAGCCTTTACCTGGCCAAGGACCAGAGGGAAATTGAGGGGTGGGGGGGAGGTGGGAGTGGGTCGGGTGGAGGGGCATATACGTGGAGGTACGGGGTGGGAGGAGGGGTTGGGGGTTTGGGGGGAAGGGGTAGATCCAGAAAGGTTTTACCAATGGAAATGTAAATGAAGATCATATTCAATAAATAAAAAATAAAAATAAAAGAGTACTATCAGTGATAGTAAAGCCTGTGGATGCTGACAGCTTCCCAGAAGAGTACTCCATTCATCCTAAAAGTGATGCAGTGATGGTGGGTGGTGAAGCCAGAGATCTCCTTAAAGTGAAAGTAAAACTTCACAAGTAAGACACAGCAAGCGAAGATGGGGTTGTATGTCTCCGCTGATTTAATTTTTACAATAACTGTTCAAGTTAGACATTATAGCTAGCTTGTAGGTGGGGCTATAAAACACAAACAGGTTAATTAAAATACATATATGGTGGCATGCTGGTAAAATTATAATTCCAAGCAGGAAATCTCAGTGGCATTTGGAAAAGGAGGACACTTTACCACAGTACCATAAAAAAAATGGTGGCTTAGTAGCCATACGAAAACACCAAAGGGATCCTTTTGTGTCCCGTGGAAGATATCCATGCTCAGATGTGGAACCCATCAACACCTTAAACTGATACCAGAATGGAAACCTGTTCCCCCTAAAATATCAGGATCCTCAAGGTTTAAGGCATTAAGCATTCTGCAGACCCCAGGTCAATGCAAGGGGAGGGTGGGCACCTGCAGGACACTTCCTTGAGAAACTCCTGAAAGAAAGTGGCTAAATATCTACAAGCAGCCTTTAGTTACGGGAACCTCAGAAGAGGACCTTGGTCAGAGCAAAGGGCTGACCAGCCCAGCTGTTCTGGTCAATAAATTCACGTGAATATCAATGTAGTATACACGAAAAAACTGGCAGAAGGTCACAGGTTTTAGACAGAGACAGGGGGCTTCTGCTTGACACCTCTTCTGAATCAAAAAATCCCACCCCATGTCTTCCCATTCTTACCTAAAAGCAGAGGGCAGGGCGGCCCAGCAGCAATGATAGAACTTTTCTGCCACCTACTGGCCAGCCAGACGTTGCACAGCTGTTTCTGAGACCATTGTGTATCTTGTAAGGGTTCACACCCCTATAATCAGGTGGGTGCACTTTTTTGCTTCGTGACCTCGTCAATAATATTACTTCTGTCTGTATATGGCATTTTTTTCCTCTTTTGTGGTCATTAAGCCAAAACAACTCCCCATATCCAATCCATGCTTTACTTAAGGATTACTGCCCTCAGTGCTGTCATACTGCTACTTAGAACAAAGTGGTAACGTGTGTCCTGCTATTACACAGTAAACTATTTATGGCAATTGGCCTCTACTATACCCCTTACCTACATGAATAGGATCCATCGCATATCCAAACTTTTCTAAAGTTTGGAAAATGAGAGGATATTGAAAGCCGGTAACTCAATATTTAATGTTTGGCAAAATARCATTATGCAATGTCTTGACTAAGAACAGGTGTTCTATGACTGTAAACTGGCACATGGATCTAAGGAAAGTTACAATTTTTATGACCATTTCAATAGTTTTCTAAACATCTGTTTTGTTTATGTGTGGGTACTAGAGAAAAATTTCCACACATTAAAATTTGGAAGCTAGCATCACGTAACTTGGAACCCTGAAATCAATTGAACTGAATCACTACTAGCTTTAAACCAAAAAGTAATTTTCGAAAAATGATCATCAGATGGAATAGAAACAATTTCTTGTATAGGCGAATAGTTCCTCACAATGAGAGCTGATGATGAAGAGAGAGGACACCTAGTGTTTTGTACCCTCAAACAAGAGGCTACTGGCAATAAGGTATATAAAGTTGCTGCTAAAAGATCTTAGATTTCCTCAGAAATCAAATTGCATTTTCCCCCAAAACATCCAGTTTAGAGAAATAAAAACCTGAGATTACAGACTAAATAGTTTATTATACTCAAATATTTAAAACCAGATGCTAGAGTACAATGACTATCTGATGACTGCAGTAGGAACCACTTTTTGAAGCTGTGACTGCTAGTAAAGAGGAATTACCGAACTAATTTATTTTTCTGCTTTAATATATTAGTTAAAAAATTCTAGTGCAAATAAAGCTTTTTTTATATTGAGAAAAATGAAAACTATGTAGAGGGTGTCAAGTTATATGAAAGTTAATGTCAGAATATTTATCTAAAATAGGATCTGTATTTTGCGGTAAGTTCATTTGAAATCATTGTTCTGCAGAGCAATATAGAAAAGGACAAGATATTTGTCAAGTCTGTACATCAGCCAGCTGTTTTAGCAAATACAGTTTAGAATTCAACACTGGGATCAAAGAAACTTTTGCTTGCAAGATACAAAAATGGAGTCCTCGTGTTCCCCAGCCGCACATACTCCATTGCACATGCAGTTCATGGCTTTCTGAGTTGGAGGAGCACCCACAAAGCCTTGCCAACTTCTTGCTCACTGTCATAGCACCAAAGAGACACAGGATCATTTCTACACACTGCCTGTCCATCCTAAAAACCTGGAAACACTCTTCCTCTTAGCTATGGCTGTCAAGTTTTAGCAGTGTCGCCATCTTGTCTTGTCATGGCTTTTATCATTTTGTATAGTTGAGAGTATGCAAGGAGCCAACGTTTTTTTTTTTTTTTTTTTTTTTTTACTCCCTACAATTGTCACTTTCTCTGTGATCTCTACCTTCATAGCTCTGCCCCTTCATCACACCTCCACATAATCGCCATGATAATCTCTCAGCCACCATAAAAACCCCATAATGAATCCATCTTGAAATAGGAGGTGGCTCTTAATGATCCTAAATAGGATATGACCCACCTCAGCTGACTTTGCACATCTGGGAGGTAAAAAACAGCCTTGCAGAAGAGCATTGCCCAAAAAAGGAACTTATAAATGAGACTAGGAGGCCCTCTTCTACGAAACTCAAAGAATCACAGAAAATCTGAATTTAAAATATATTTTTTAAAATAACATTTTCATATAATAAGCTTTTGAACCAACATCTCCCAGATCTTTGCTATCTTCTACACACTGAATTTATGCCCTCTCTCCCTCTTTCAATCTCTAATATTCCCCCTCCTCTTTTTCTGTCTCAGAAAGACCAAAATCAAAATAAAGAAACTAATAAAGGTTATAACATATTCTGCCAAGAAGTACCCTAAGTGAAGATAACCCCCTTCCCAATTTAGACCAGAATTACCTAGTCTCCACTATCCCAAGAGCATAAGTATAAATTGACAGATTTTATTGATACAAGGTCTTCTCTACAAAGAATTTTTTGAAAAGGAAGCCACTATGGATCCACCTTAAAATCCATTTCCTACCTTTTCCTGAATGTAAGCAAGTTCGTTTTTCCTTGTATCTCATGCGTCATGCAGGACTTGCTTGAATTTTATGGGATTTTAAAAATAGTGCTTCCCTTTCTGTTTGAAGAATCTTCCATTATCAGTGTCCCCATGTTTTGTTTATTGGCACTCAGGAATGTACCCTGCCTATCTCAAGGAAATATTGTTTACTGTACAAATACCTTGGGCTCTACAGGTTGAGAAATCATTAGTGAGTGAGATACAATGTCTCTGTTATTACTTACTGTAAATCATTCTTATTACAGATGTTAGGGATGCCCAACCCTTCGACATTTTCTCAACCCACAAGACTTACTGGACGTTTAAGATAAAAGATATTTTAAGTCACTGTAGTACACTCAGAAAGAAGAGATACTATATGTAAGAGACCGATAATCAGTTTTCATAAATGCAAGACTGATGAGTGATTACAAATTTATTTCTGGGGTTCAGGAAGATGGTTCAGTAAATAAAGTTACTTGTTTGCAGGCCTGTTAACCTGATTTTGCTTCCAAGAACAACATGGTGGAAGGAAAGTACCAACTCCTGAAAGATGCTCTTACACAGAGAGAGAGAGAGAGAGAGAGAGAGAGAGAGAGAGAGAGAGAGAGAGAGAGAGAGAGAGAGTCAGAGGGGAAGGGAGAAAGAGAGATGGGTGATGGGAGGGAAGAAGAGGGTAGGGAAGGTATGAAAGGGGGTGGAGGCAGGGGAATCTTAACCAGATCAGTGATTAAGATCATGTGCTGCTGTTACGGAAGACCAGTGTTTAATCCCCAAGTACCCACACAGGTGGCTCCCAACTTCTTCTGATTTCTATGGGCAACTTTATGCACTTGCACAAATATACAAACACATACATAAAAAATAAACAAAATTTATAGTGACATATACAACTTATCTTATGAGTGATCTAAATAAAAATGAAAGTGTTTCTCTTGTTGAAACACCCACTTTCACAAGGCCATAAGTCAAAGGGTCCTCCATAGCTAATATTCACATGGAGCAGATGCTTGCAGAGCTGTCCTCACGCAGTGCCGATGAGCCTGCTCGCTTTTCTGAGCTCTAACATCCCCCCCCCAAAACATAAATTCTTCCTTTAATTTATTTTATCTCCTTTTTTCAAACAATGGACGATGTTTAAGCACATATCCCCTATCTCTCTGGGCTTTGCTTGTTTGTTGGAGCCCCAATGCCCTTCTGCCATGCAGATGCTTGCTGATCACCATTGTTAAGCATGCCAGATTTCTCTAATCCTAATACCAACAACAAAAATCAAACACTTGCTCTCTCTCCTCCTCCTTCTTCTTTTTTTTTCCTTCTTAGCCTGCATCTCCTGCAACTTGTCTGCCCAGTTGTTTTTGCTTCCTCTCAAAAATTCGTTAAATCATCCTTGAGTTTCTTCTGAGCCTATCTTCAAATTCTGTCTTTAATGAGATCAAGAACCCACAAAAGAAAACCCTGACTTCCACAGCAACAGTGTTTGAGGATGATCTTAGTACATTAAAGACTCTATGTATCAATCTGTGGTTAGAAATGTGTACAGCTGTGATTCTGAAATTAAATATTTTGTGCACAGATGTGAAGAGGTAAAGGCGTAAGAGACTAGTAAATACAAAATTATGAGTAAGTACCCTTTTTACAGAATTATGCAGTTTATATGAAGTGTTAATTTAGAATGGCTAATGAAATTCTCTTGACTTTTCTTCTGTTTTTCATTAATTAATTTATTTATTCCCTTTCCAGCCCCAAAACATCCCCACTCTTTTCAGTCCCCACCTCACACTGATCCTCTCCCCATCACCCCCTTCTCCTCTCAGAGGGGGAACTGCCCTGAGGATATCACCGTCCGGGCACATCAAGTCACTGCAGGACTAGGCACATCCTCCACCACTTTTGGCCAGAGAAGTTGACCTAGTTATGGCAATGGGATTCACAGGTAGGCAACAGACAGAAGAAATTGGATCTTTTGCCTGCCTGTGGATCACATTTCTCCTACTTTYAATTAGTTCCATTCATACAGCAAGCCAGACATTGGGTAATCCTACTATATGAAACCATCATCTGGTCCATATCTGTCTGTCTTCACAAAATAATGATTTTGTTATTGTATATCTGAGACACAGGTCAGAAAATCCATTGTGATTTTTAAGAATGTTCTCTACATTTATGGGAAGTTTACCATTTGTTTTTTTTCTCTCAGTGCCATAGTCAATTCTAAATTTTGCCTCAAAAGTGAAAAATGAATTTTAACATACCAGGATTGGTGTGGAGAAGTTAATTCTTTCTTAGCCCCTTATATGATAAATGTACCCATGTTCCTTTTGTACTACATAAGACTTCTAGGATAGCAAGGATGGAGCATAACTTTTAAAAAGATTTATGTGAAAAATGTCCAGCTTACAATTCTTACTGTGACTGGGAAAAAATTATTTTTCCCTAAACGACGCCTGTACCACACAGGTGACGAGAGTGAGCAAAGAGATCTGAAATTCAGAGCGGAGAACTGAAGGAAAATTGGATGTAATGGTGTCATCTGATTTCTGGGGGAAAGTTACATGGAGTGCAACAAATGAAAGTAGAAAAATCAGATGTTTGCCTTATTTGTAATAGCCAGAAGCTGAAAACAACCCAAATGTCCCTCAACCAAAGAGTGGATACAGAAAATGTGGTTCATTTACAAATGGAACACTATTCAGTCATTAAAAACAAGGGGCCTCATAAAATTGCAAAGTTTCTGTAAGGCAAAAGACACTGTCAAAACCTACAAATTGGGAAAAGATCTTCACCAACCCCACATCTGACAGAGGGCTAATATTCAATGTATACAAAGAACACAAGAAGTTAGACCCCAGAAAAACAAATAACCCTATCAAAAAATGGGGTACAGAGCTAAAGAAAGACTTCT